>WTSP01009235.1:6730-56846 GCA_025331215.1 Actenoides lindsayi
GACACATTCACCCTCCCCGACCCCCTCCCAACCCCCCCCCAACAAACCCCCCCCCCACCCCACCCCCCCCCCCCCCCCCTTCCCCCCCCCCCCCAATAAGTTCTTCAGGGCCAGAGAAGTTGCTTAAAATCATCCCAAATATCTTTTCAGAAGCTTAGACCTTTGTTCATGAATGCTATTGTCTAAAGACCAGTTCAAAATTACAAACCCAAACTTCTCTCCTCCTGCCTGACATACCATCCTCCAACCTATACTTGCACTGATCTATCATCAAAATTTGAAGGCAGCATTAAAGCAAATTGATCAACAGTTCCTCTGAAAATCCACGGAAATTCAGATCGATATCTGGTGAATATTACCAGGCATAAAACAACGCTTGATAGAACTTATTTCAGCACCTCGAGGTATTTTCACTACCAACAGTCACATTCAGCTGCAGTTTCAGAATGAGGAAAGAAAAAGCATCAAAACTCTGTTTGTTTCATTAAATTTTGGAAATGATTGATCCTTTGACTGCCAATAGTAAAGACATGTGGCTGGAGATTACTAAATAATTGCTCACTGGAAGGGCTACAGAATTATCTCTCTCTTCTTCACCCTCTCTCCCATTTCATCTTGTATTTTTCCCCACAAGTTATTTTTGCCATTTTAGTCAATAAGCTACAGACCCTGCCAAAAAAAAAAAATAAAAAAAAATTCTCTTCACATGTGTGAACCTGTGTCAGTATCCTTTATGCAAAACTACAGTCATAAATTTACTGTAAAAGTCACAAAGTGCTTGGTTCTCTGCTAAAACTTCTTGTATGTTCTGCTTAGAACTACCTAGTTCGGAGCTGCAAATTATAACTGTACACATACATTCTCTTTTTGTCTCAAATATCCCTTTTCTCTCCTCCTTTTAAATGGAAGATTTTGCAGTGACTCAAAATGAAATGTGGACTTTCTTTGGTGTTAGCAATCTTCTATTAGCTATTGAAATTCTCAAGGACAAGGTTAAGGACATAAGTAATTAGTACACAAACTAATAACACACACACACACACACACACCAAGATGCCCTACTGAGAAGCCTCTCTCTATACCCTTTAAATTGTTTTTTCTTTGTTGTGCTTGATTTGATTATTTATTTCTTTGCTGGTTTTAAATTCTCTGCAGAACTGCACAACCCCTTTAAGATCCTCAGGTGATCCAAGACAGCTGTAGCAATTCGCAGTTCCCAGCTGCATTGTCCATGAAGCAATTGGAATGGATACATAACTGAGAAAGGATTTCTAGACCATTCAGGATAGTCCCGACTCTGCCAAGACTTCCAGTAACCATCACTAATGCTGTTCCTCACAATGCTGAGCACTATTATTTGAAATCTTTGTCAATATATTCTCAGCCATGCTTTCATTCAGTATTTTATCTGAACAAACCATGTGAGGAGTCCTCTCCTCCCTGCTCTGCTTGGAAGTATAGTGCTCACTGCAGCAGTGTCTCAACAGTTTGGGATATGTGAATGGTGCCGTAAGACTTGAAGACAAGCAGTAACAACAGGAACAGTCTAGAGAAAAGCCTGGAGCTAGCAGGCAGACTCCAGCTATAAAATATCATCTCAACATACTAGAGCAGAGGGAGTAGAGTTCCAAACAGTATGTTTTTGTGCTAGCAGAGAAACAGTAGATGAGCCTTTCTATCATTGGAAGGAAGAAAGAATAGAAATGAGAGGAGTAGGAAAAAGTGTGCAAACCAAGCAGTATCTAAAACAGATCCAGCAACAACATTTAAGTACTTAAGTCCTCATCATTCCCAGAACTCCCTTTGAGCAGAGATACCTTTGCTAATCAGAGCCCAATTCTTCATTTCAACAGCTTCATTCTATCATTCTTGCCTTCAACACCATTTGCTTGTTGCTCACAGCCCTTTCAATTGTGTCAGGTTATTTGCACAGGCAGTGATCAAAATGAATTTTCAAAAGGGCAAAATACTAAAAAAAAGAATAATTGCTGGGTTGGAAAGCTAGTATTTATACAGAAAAGTGTAACTATTTTCTGGAAAGCAGTCCCAGTTGTTACACCAAATTCCAGACCTACTTCCATGAAAAGAGCCAGAGCGTGAGGTTAAAAGAAAGATGATCTATTTTCTTCAGAACTTCATTCCCCACTAGTGAACAACAATCCCTGTCTTAGCATCTCTTCTAAAGAAGGGCCCAAACCCATCCCTATCCTAAGTCTTTGATAACTATAGCATTTAACTAGGTATTTAAAGCCTGTGTATCTAAGCAAAACAATGTACCACACATGTAGATCAGAAGATAAAATCCTACCCTCACAGTGTCTAAGTCAATTCTTTAAAGGGTATTTCTAGAGGTTAGAGACTTTGATAGTTGAGAATTGATTCCCTGAAGGATGACTGCTTCATAAAGGATTCTGTCTTCTAAAGAGTATTGGGGGTCATTTTTAGACAGGCTTGTCTTCATTCTCCGATTACTCAGTAATATATCAAGTCACTGTCAGTAAGCTGATGTTCCCTACCCTTGTGGGGCCTACAGAGGATTTCCAGTGTTCACTACAGGCCAGGTTCTATTCTTTCCTTTGTCCTTAAGCAGCATGAAAGAGAATGGGACCTCATAAGTGGACCACTCATAGAGACAATATGTTGCTTATTTTTTTCTACTGGGTAAACTGCACCAAAGACACCGAAAAATTAACAATTCATCCTCACAGAATCATTGAGTAGCCCAGTTTTGAATGGACCTTCGAAGATCATCCGGTCCAAACTTTCATGGGAAAGGGAGTCTACTTTAGAGCATGCAGAGAAAGATTGTTACTAGAATTTGTGTGAAAAAATATATGCATGTACAGAAACATAAGTACTGCTATCTACCATTTTAAACCACTCTTGCACTGTGAGACAGCCCATGGGCTTCATTTCAGCCTCCAGTAAATCAGATTCCTTAAAAAGTTTCTAGCATTTGTCTGTAGCATTCTAAATGCATCATTTAAATGAAATCTAGTAACATGGGTTTTCATGCAAGGAAAAAAAGGTCAATGTCATTTGGAATTACCGTTTGGGGAGCACTAGTGGACACAAGATAATGGATAAAATAAAACAAACGGCCATACAGTACCTTGTCCAGCATGATCTCTGAGTTTTCCCAGAGTCTCTCCATCATTCAGTTTAGAAATAACAACAGTATGTGTTTATGATGCAGGATAATCTGTCTTTCACCTCAAGCAATCTGTGTGCTGTCTTGTTACTGGTTTTGCTTTATTAGTATCCTCTTTCTATTGCTACGATTATGCTTACAAATCCACAATGGCTTTTATGTATTTTTCATTCAGAAGAGGCCTAAGGACAGCAGCTTCTATTTCAGTAAAGCCTTCTTTTTTTTTTTAAATATTATTTCTAGTTTAGGTTTGAAAGCTCAGAGTGGACCTGCAGTGTAAATAAAGACATATGCATTATTCGTTGACCAAGTCATAAACACCATGTCATCTCAGACTCCCAACCCAGCCATCATTTTCTGGATGGAGATGCTTCAGCAAATGCTGAGGCGGCAGTACTCTATCCCTCTTGGTGACACTCCACCCATTACACCTGGTACCACCACATTCTCCATAAGTAATTTAGGTGATTCAGAACTAGGTGTTCAAAAAATGTACAGTGGAATAAATTTAAAGGATTTATTTATATGTATGGCAGTTCTTAGGCCTAGTAAGCGTGATCTTGTCTCACTCTAGTGGCTGCAGCCACCCTTACCTCAAGTGTTGGTTTCTTTTCCACAAGCACTACACTTCTCAAGCCAAGTATCCAAAGAATCCAAACTCTGCTGATCAGTAAAGCACCTGCTTACCTGAGCAAGGACAATCTGTAATGTTATCAGGAACAACAAGCATGTAAAGACAAAGCGAGTAAAGCATTCTGTGCAATAGCAAACTGGCCATAAATACATTCACATTGGAAAGCAAAGAAAAATTTACAACCTTCACAGAACAGAAATTCTGGCAAATCCTCCCAGTAGTGAAGGAAAGGCAACCCTCATCATCCTTTTATTTTTAAAACTGAGTTTGATCAGTTTATGAGTATATAATAAGACCTCTGTACATATACAAGAGACTGGACTTGATTACCCAGGAAACACTTTCTAGTCATACATTCCCCTGAGATTAAGGAAATCTGTTTTGTTACTTTAAATGGAATGTGTAATCTCTCATGAGGTTTCAAAATCTTCTGCTTCTAGTTTATTTTCCAGACACTTCCAATTGCTTCAGCACTTACATTCTACCTGGAGCAAGAATTATAAATCCTTCCTTTTTTCCCCTCTATCTGAACAAACTTTTATGGTTTCCTTTAAAGCTAAGGCACAGAAACTATATGCCTGGTCTCCTAAAAAACTGAAATGTCATCATAGTTATTTTATTTGTATATCCTGTGGTAAAGGAGCAAATTTGAAGACTCAGTTTGACCAGTGCTGGTCCAGTAGCCTGTATCTGGGTCTACGGAGAGGTTGATATTGTCACACTCAGTAGTGCAGACTTTCCATTTCTGCTATTAGGTTTCCTAAACTCTGTTTCACACCACCCTACAGAAGGATTCTGGGTATGGGAAAATCTTTGATCCCTTAAGAGTGAAAAAGAAGGAAGAGAGAATGACAGGTGTCTACTACACAAAGCCCTCTACTTGAGTGAGGCACCAATACTGGGTCTCGTCAGAGAGCCGGGAGATAGGAGCTTATCCAGTACAATTTGTGCTTTTCCATCCCTACAGTAGCCAGGTCCTATAGGGCATCTGTGGCTTATGTTCCTTCACAAGGAAAAAGTATGCACTTCATCCCACCTAGCAACTTCACCTATAGACGTACATAGCCTGGAGAGGAAAGGCTCGGAGAGAGCTTTAACTAACTTCTACCCTTCCCATTAAATGTGACTTCCATGTACTAGCTCTTACTTAGGCTTGGGTTTTCTCCATATTTAAAAGGAGAGATTTATTAATCAAATTCCTTAAAGGCAGGAGTTTATGAAACTTCATGCTGCATATTTCTGAAGGTTATTATCCTCCTTACCCAAAGCCTGGGGTATTTCATACAGTTACTTAAGAGCCATATCCCTTTCTGCAGCCAACACACTAATGAGCTCTGCCACAGTAGCATCTCACATTTCATTATGACTTTCATTTGCATTTTAAGAGTAGAGAAACCTTCTTAAATAATTTGTGACTGTTTTCTTACAGGATATCTGGCCTGTCATTTTATGAGCACCCTCTGTAGTCCCAGTCCTGATTTGTACCAATGTGTAAAGGACTAGCAGTCTCACAACACTCATGTAATTTCCTTACAGGATCTTCTAGGAAGAAAATAAATACATAAAAGCCAAAGCAAAACAAAAACCCAAATAACCCCAGTCACCTATGATGAATTTGGAATCCAAGTACAAGTGAAAGAGGCCAAGATAAGAAGTGATAGGCTTATACTATAGCATGGATGAATCAAGTTGGTCAGAAGCAGAAACTTCCCAAATTAAAGTAGCAAAGCATGGGAATCAGCTCCCCAGCAAAGGTGTTGGCAGCTCTGTCACTGGATGTTTTTATGAAGACAGACATTGGTAGAGTTGATCCTTCATTGGGACAAGGGAATAGTAATCCCTCTAGTCCTGTTCTCTGTGATTTGGTGGGAAAGGGCTAGAAGACAACACTAATCAAAATAATCAGCTATGTCCCATGAAAGAACAAACACTTTATCACATCTTCACCTGGCATTAAAGTGTAACATAATTGCCTGGTCTTTTTAATAGCTTTAGTCATGATTCACTCTTAAGGCAATATGATGGAATGTGCTTTGTTATAAAAAAATAGCTATTTCCTGCACACTGTGTTTATGAGCATTCTCAGAAATTGTACAGGTTTTCTTTTCCCACAGGGAAGGCATGCTGTGATTTATGGACTGTAATAGTGAGCTTAATTGGGAAGGCAATATCATTGTTGACAGTTTTGTCTTCACCTAGTAAATAATGGAATAAGTCCGCAGGGAGCATTTACTCATTGGGGTTTTGGACAGTGGCTTTTGGAGGCCACACACTTTCTAATGTGTTTGCAGTATAGTTTGCATGCTGAGGCCATTGCCACTGCATTTGTGAATAGCTGTCCCTAGAGACCCACTGGCTTCATCAGAGAGGTTGTCTGTGCTCAAGATGGGAACTGGGTAACAGAGGGGAGAAGTGCTGGACTGTAATGCAGATATCCATCTCCATTGTGCAATGGAGTGTCACACAGACATCCCAAACTCCATGAACCTTGAGCCTATTACAAAGTCCAGAGATCTGCAGGTTGATGAGATGGGTCCAGGGCAATTTGGCTCAGGGATGAATAGCTTGAGGCAAGCACTACATTAATGGGATGTGCCAAAACCTGAATATGAACAGAGCCAGAGGCAATTAGCTTGGCTGACTCTCAACCATACGCCTTAGTGATTCTAGCTGGAGGGGGAGTGTTGTTAAATAGGTCCAGCAGGTTTGACACATTTTTTTAGTGGCAAAGACTTAATTTAGAAGAAGGCCATTTAAGCTTTCACTTGAGCACATTTTCATTGCCATTATTGTTTCTGCTGGTGTATTTCCATACAGACACACACCATTATCATCAAATTCAGTCTTTCAGGACTAAGTTTACAGAGCCAAGGGACCCAAATCACATGCATCCATGTTGTAAGAACAGAGCTCAAATGGTGTATCTTTCTCCCTGTACAGAGAGGCAGTTAGCTGTTAGTAGTTACCAGGCTGGGGACTATAAGGTTACACAAGGTGATGCACAAGACATCTTAAATCAGAACTCACAGTTCATAGACCAGACCCTGCAGATTCTTAGGTAAAAATAGGATCCATTGAACTAATGACAAATCAAGCATGAAAAACTACATCGTTTGCATGACACGAGACACATGCTTCTCAGCACTAAGTCTGCATTGCTTATATTGACAAGTTCCACATAAATAGCGTTGGCTGTGGCAAAGGCCACTGAATGTCACTGTCATTCTGGGCAATGCATTCCTGCCAGTATAAGGGCATGGTTTACTGCTCTGAGCTGCAATTCCCCATCAGAGAAGAGGATACAGGTTTTGCCTACCATGTCCCACTGTTTCTTTGTTGATGGTTTCCATTTGCTGTTCCAAGATTATTCAGTTGCATTGTAAAAGGAGTCAGACTTCTGGGTTTTTTTTTATTTGCAGGGCAAGGAGAGAAGATACAGATTACAGAAAGTGCTGTTGTGGAGCTCTACACTCTACAGTGCTTCCAACTTCCTTGTACCTAGGGAATGCCAACACTTCCTCATATTTGAGCTTTCCTAACTGCATGTATGCTTTTCCTTCTTAATAGAAGAGAGCAAAATTAATCTATTTCATCTTATTGTATTCTGATTCTTACTGCTCTTAAGCGTCACTGATATACTGAATGTCATAAAGGGCTCATTTTTCTTATGTAGTTTTTACCCTAAGTTTATGGCAATTTGGAGTTATTAACATTTTGTTAAGGTACCAATGTTTTATCCTCAGAAGAATGAAAAATTCCTCCTCCTAATGTGCAAAAGCCTAAAACAGTTACCAAACTTACTGCCTTTTGTTCTATGACTCTGAAAAGTGAGCAGACTCTTCCACACAGTTCAAGATTCCAGGTTGAAATTTCCTTCTTTCTGTTAACATGCTAATAGATAGAAAATGGCAGTCCAAATTCACTGATTACTCATTTTGGCCTTGAGTTTAATGATCTACTAATCCCCCCTCCCCCCCCCACATATTTGAGACATGAAAGCACAGCACAGAAATAAAAGCATTTCATTACATTTTAATATTCCCCTTACAATTTCCCCAAGATTGCTTCACTCTACAATTACAACAAAAGAAAACCTCTCCAAACTAGTCAAGGAAACTAGAATTAGTTTGTGTGATGACTACTCCCACATCATAAAAGCCAGGTGTGGAATTTACCAGCAGTTGTTGACTAGACAGAAGTGATTTTTAATATTTTTTAAATTACAACATCTGTGCAGACTGTCACATTGTTATTTTATCCTTCTTGGCAACATGCTTAGCTTGGTTTATTAACATTCACTCACCCCCAGAGCTAGCCATTGGGTCCCAGGTAAAAAGCAGTGCCACACAACACCACTGTATTTCTGATAATATTAAATACAAATTTTGAGGTTAGCTGAAAACACAGGGTTTCAAAAGGTTACGTAGGGAAGCAGGTTACCTCATCTTGCTCCCAGTAAAACAAAATATCAACATTCAGTTGGCTTAAGGTTTGATGCCTGAGTTCAGGTGAAACGGGTCATGTATGACACTGTAATTTATAGTGACATTTGTGCCAAGTAGTGACAATTTTCTGAGATCATTCTGACCTCAGAAGTCATTGGTTGTGCTCACTGTACCAAATCTCCCACAATTACTCATTCTTACATTGCATGCTGGTATTGCACATGAACAAAACCCTTCAAACTTTGAAGGCAACCACAGAACCCAAAACTATTCAGAGATTAAAGTTAGAGGCAATAGTTAGACATGCTCCATATCAGTTGAAATCCAAATCCCAGATCAGGAATCCAAACCTGTCTAATTTGCTGTCCTTCAAAAGTAGAAACACCCACAAGAACAGACTTGTTGATGAGTGCCTCTTAGGAATACACAGCCATAAGGGGTTGCTTATGCCACCTTACTCTATGTTTAATACTGCAGATAATACCCTCACGTGATCATTATACAAACTGAAATTCTGTGAATAGTGGGGTTTTTTATGGTATTTCATTACTTTGACCTTGTCTTTGAGTCAGGAAGCCCTGAAGTTAGCAGAAAGTGAGTAAAGCACAATATTAGGTGGTATGTTGGATGTGATAAAAAATAATGAATGATTCAATAAATAAATTGTATCGCCTTATCTGTTACATCTGTGCTGTTGTATTTGCTTCATTCCCAAGTAAGGCTGCAGCATTAGGAAAGATTTTAAAAGGAAAGAAAACAGCAGCCTGGCAAGCATCCTTACATGAACACAGACTTTCTTACTGTTGGGAAAGTTTATTCTAGAAGAAGACTGGTAAGATAAGGTGTGATTGAAAAACATGTTAAGTAGCAAACAATGGCATCACCAATGAGTAAATCAATGACCTCATTGGATACAATACAGATAGCTGGTGTCAACAGACAAATTTTTATAATATGAAAACTTTGGAAAGACTTGTATGAAGAATGCTCAAGAAATGCAAATATGTCACATGTCCTCTTTACTATTTAACAAAGCACCTCTCATGATCAGGGAATTTCTGAAGCCAGAAAATTCTCCTTTAGAAGCCAAAAATAATTATAACAAAAACCTCTAATAAAATGCAGGGAGACCAAGGACATTCTATTGCGTTTCAACATCCCAGTAAGGAATCAAAGAATTTCCTAGAAATTATATCAGCACAGTGAAACATTCAGTTGAACTAATAGTTATTTCTTCTCTTTTCCACATCCTCCTATAACAAATTGCTGCTAGAAAATTTACATCGATTGGAAGGTAAATAGGCAGCAATATTAACATTCCTTGCATTCATATCAATAACATGAAAGATCATTAGTGATGATTCAGACCCCACAGCATATCTTCTAAGAAGAGATTTGCCAGCTTGTACACCTAATTATGTGCCAATATCCATGTTGCAAACAGGACAATGCGCACTTACTTGATTAGCAACTTCCTTGGATTCACAGAGAATCCTCCTAGACAGAGTTGTCATTTTGTCCACTTAGTCATTTCCTCTGCCCTGTTACTCCTTCTCTCCCTACCCTTAATCTTCAATTTAGTAACCTTAACTCATAGAAAGGTAAGTGACAGAAGCCAGTGGCAATATTTCTTTCTCCAGCTTCACAATAGGTGTCTTGCAATAACAGTTTAGCAACAGGAGGACAATAAAATGTCTTTAAAAAAAAGCACAAAGAAAAGGAGAGAAAGATGCACAAAATAAAATTACTATTCTGCCTTAGAGCTAGAAAGCAGAGGTGGGAATCAAGTCCTCAAGTGTTTCTTAGAACACTTGCTCCTCCCTTCCGTATCCATCAACCCTGCAGTATAAGAGTGCCATATGGAATTACTTCTCTCTCCTAGATTTTGCAGTTTAAAGTTCAGTAATGAGCTTGTGTTTCAAAAATGGGAGCATCCATGAGGTCTCCAATTCAATACGCTATAGGGAAAATGAGATTTTATTTTATTTCAGTGAGAAATGCAGCATCCGTACTAGTATAGAGCAAAGCACACATGCATATTAGAAGCAGTATTTCCAACATTACCTGCCTATTATCAAGTGACAGTGTAAACATCTGGGATGGTCAACCCCATATTTAGTTTCTGTCCCTGTTGCTCACCATGTAAAAGTCAGCTTCCTGTGGACTAAACAATGGAGTATTACACAGGATACATGCTTTCATTGATATCCGAGAAGTCTGTATGCAGGACTTTGATTAAATTTGGCACAGAGATAGCACTCAGTATCTTAATATAGGATAGTACTTGTGTTTGAACCTCCCTTTCCAAACAGAGAGGTTTTCTTTTCTAGAAATGGAGGGTATGTTTGTCCCATAGGGCATGTAATGGGTTTATAAACTGAAAGAAAAGATCAATGTGATCCTCAAGACCAACCTCTTAGCATATAGCAGTTTCTCTCAGCAAATCTATGCTAATCCCTAAACACTCTATCCTCCATAGTAACAGAGAAAGCACATTCAGTGCTAAGCTCTTCAGTGAAAGTTTCTTGCAGTTTCAACTTTTTCTTGATTTGCCTCCTTTGCTAATTTGTTATGCTCTTATTTACAAGGTAGGCAAACATCATAATTCCACCACAAAACCACAGTACGCAATCCGTTAAATCCTAAATAGTAACATAAGAATTAAGAAATAATTATTAAGTATTTGCATACGCTACCCCAGTTTAAAATGCAATGCTGAGTGCCTTCATTTAATGGGTATTTAGTCTAGATTTTTTGGGGCAGATATTAAGTATTGCTCAAATACCAACTTGACTTTGAAAGATTAACGCTGTCTGCGAGAGACATCTCAGTGGATTGTCTCCAAAGAGCAAAAGAAACACATGTGATTACAATCTAAAGAATATTTTAACATTTAAAGTAGGCATTCACATCATCTTACTGACATTCAGACAGAATAGCTACAAATGTGCATGCAGATTCCCAATTAATCAATATGCCTTCATTATAGTGGCACAGATACAAGTCCTATGTCTGCCCAACAGGGAGCTTTATGGTGACAGACACCTGTCATATTCTCACCCATCCTGCACAGCTTGCACTGGTGGCCAGAGCAAGTCAGAACTCTCCCTGTTGCATTTTCCAAATTTATTTTGTACCTGCCTGTCTACCCTGTAACCCGAGGCCCTCAGAATTTCTCATCTGCCTTCATACTTCCCATGTCTTTTTTTTCCTTATCACCTTCTACATTCTTCTCCAGATATTTCCCACAGGATTTTCTTTCATCCCCCCCACTTACACATACCCTTATTCTCCTTTCTCTTCAAGGCATGATACACCTCATCAATCCTGCAGCATCTTTCAACCAGGCAGCTTCTCTTCCCATGACCCCTGTTGATCTTGATTCCTCTTCCACACTCAACAGCAATGACCCAAACCTACCTATCAGTAACACGTATCATCCTTTACCTACATATTTTCTTACCTTTACAAACTTGTCTGATGCACAGTTCAGGTTTATATATTGTCAGTGTGTTTACTTACACTGTACATACAATCCCAAACCAGAGGAGATTGCAAACAACATGCAGACAGTTGTCTAAAGACACCAGGACCAGATATAACTGCTTACTTCCCAGGAGCTAAGAGAAAAGACTCTAGATAGGGAGCTTAAGAATGGAAAATAGCATCCCTTATGACTTACGATACACCCTACAGTCAGAAGTTATTTCATGAAATGAAAACTAATCTATGTCTTTACAGTGCTTATGCAGCGAGAAAAAAAAAAAATCTCTACAATGTGTGCAATAACTCCACCTGGTGATTCTCAACATGATATTGTCAGGCTTAAAGCTGTCTCTTACGAGAAACAGGGGAGTGTAGATGTTATACAAAATAAAGGCCTAATTTGTAATGTAAGCAGCATAGTTCTGCATATAAGCAGCCCTATGCCTTGTTGTTAGCCTTTTTTTTTTGGCTTGACCTGCAGATCGCATTTCAGACTTATAAAATGTATTAATTTTGAAAGTAATACCCATCTGAACCTCAGAATATATACCAAGAGTTTGGTAGAATAGGAACTATGCACATCCCACAGGAGATTGTTGAACAGCTATTAAAATAACTTCTAAATTTAAATTATCATGTTCATAGGAAGAATATAAAAGGCATCCCCACCTCCTTCATAACTCATTCTTCATTTTCCAGAAATGGAGAATTACAGTACAGCTGACATTCAAAATGCAAAGCTGAGAAGCAGATAGACCAAAACCCCCCACCTTTAAAGCATTGATTCCAAGGACTGTCCAAGCTGGTCCTCCAGAGAAAATTGATTTTTGATACTAGAATCACAAACTATTGTGGATTGAAAGGCAGTGCATTGTTAACCTACAGCTGTAACAACAACATTTCTAATGCCTTTCAGACTAAAACGATGGGTACTGCGCTAGGTTTTCTTGCCTCTCACACCATATCCTTAATGTAAAGGATTTCCAAAACCTGCACAGATCCTATCAAGGCAGACAATTTGAAAAAGACAGATCTAATTCTCTACAGTATATTGTCAAAGTGTCTAGCTTTAATCAGAAATGTTTGCTCATGCGTATTGACATATACATTTTTGAGACTTCATTTCCTACAGGTTCTGCTAGTGAGATTTCTCAGTGATATTATCATGCTCTTACTAGCAATTATAACAAGCCTTGACATAAGAAAAATCTCAACTATAAACATGTCATAAGATAAATACAATAAATGTAAAAAAACATTTGAATTAAAACAAGGTTTTTGAAGTATTTCCTGCAGTTCAAATAGTATTATTTTCCTTCTTTTCATGGTGAAGAAAAAAAAATAATCTTAAAATGTCATCAAAACTCTTACTGATTTGTAGAAAATATCAGTAGAAGGCTTTTTCTGGGTAGAAAAATCATCTGACATTGGAAAAAAGTAAGTATCAAATACCTTTTAGTAATTAGATCATACTTCAGAGAGAACTGGCATAGAACTGAAAATATAAGTCATCACCGTAAAATATCACTGGGTAAATACTCTGTCCCTACTGGGATGTGAGCTAAACACCACCTAGGTTTGCCTGCAAACTAGAGTGTCACTCATGTTTTCCATGCTGGCTTTGTGGGATGTACCTACAAGGGCCACTTCTTCTAAAAGAAGGAGATCTATTACTCCTGATTGCTAAAGAAGAATTCATTTAATGCAAATATTTTGCATGGGGCGGGGCGGGGGGGGGGGGGGGTGGGGGGGTGGGGGGGTGGGGGGGGGGGGGTGGAAGAGGCAGGATTTCTAATGAGTGTGTTTGTTATTAAATTGATGAAGAGATTCTGTTCAACTCCATTGCCATGTGAGTGGAAAAATCCAGCTGCATTGCTGTAGAACTACCTTCATGAAGTGAAAGACCTCACCGTGGAATAAGATCTACTGCCTCCGAGGCTGTTTATTTGTATTGAATCAAGTACAGAGACAAGTCATATAACAGAGGCAGCTCGAAAGTCCACTCTGCCCTCTGGAAAACAGAGCAACACTTTGGAAAACAATCTTAAAATAAGAGTTGTGCCCGATCACTGCTCAATTATGACAGAGCAGCAGAGGGATACTCTGGGGTATCTGAATGTTATATGGGCAAATGCAGGAACTTAGCATAAATACAAGGAGCTTGAACACTAACTGGATAGGGAAGTGTAGAGCTGGTTAGAGGGGGAGGAAGAAACAAATATGCCTAAGGAGGAGGAAGAGGTGTTCTACATGTGCAAATTCAGGTTTCTGTTCTCTTTGTCACTCAAGATGGCTGATTGAAGCTACACAGCTGAGCTGAATCACAACGTGATGAAGATCTGCAGAAAAATAAAATTTTTTTCTTAAGAAAAAAATTACAAAAAAAACCCCAACAACCAAACAAAAGCTCATCTGACTTCTTGTAGGATCCCCAGAAATATTTCTAATGGGGTGAATTTGTTGGGGAAGGTGGAGGGGTGGTGGGCAAGGTCTGGTTAATTTTCTTACTGAAGCATTAAGCAAGTCCATGTAATCTCACATTATAAGTGCCAGTCCTGTTCCTCAGATGGTAAAGCAAATTTCTCTATTCAATTGAGCTGTATATATATATATATTTTTTTTTTTTTCCACAAGGATTGTTTGATCTCATCCATACAAACAGGTGTAGAAGAGACTCCCACCTTGTAATGTGTCTACATCAAAATGTTAGAACATGAGCAAAACCTAGTTGCAAAGATGAACAGGTAGCTTAAACCAAGTAGCTGAGGCACGTCCCCTACACACACACTTTTCTTTTTTGTCTATAGGGGATGCAAAGCACAAATGTCTGGATTGGATGAGCCTCCTGGTTTTTCCTTCAGCGTTATTAATAGTGCCACAAGTCCCTACTGCCTCTGAAGAGGATGGAAGTGCAGGAAACGTGTGCCTCTTAAAACCAGGTCTATCTACACTGCTGTGAAGAAGCTGAAGGAAAACAAAACTAATTGAAACAGTTCTTTCAGCAAATTATTTGTTTTCCTTCATACCATACTTGTTCAGAAAGGAAAAATCAGAACATACTTCATCTCAAATCACCCAGAAGTCAGGAGTAGACAGAAGAGCACTTCACAATACAGAGCTGTGTAGAGACACTGAATCATTAATATTTATCCAAAAATCACTGGCTCATTCACTAATGTGGTTATACTGTGTCCATGCTACATGCAGCATTTCCTGTTACTGCATGAAGTCATGATCAGACACTAACACAGAGTGACAACACACACAATAATCACTCTGCAGGGTGCTGAATGGGCACAGCTGTGGGTATACACACCTATAGTTACTCAGTAAATAGTTTATGAACTGACTTTGAGGTACAGAGCATTCTGGGTGCTGCCCACCTTAGTCTGCTGTACTATTTTCCTGCAATGAGTTCTTCATAACCAATCTGCTTTACATGTGAATAGCAATTCTCAATTCCTGCCCCCTTGCCCATGAAAACCACTTATTAGTACTTCTGCTCCTTCACTGGTGGGTTTTGTCTACATTTAGCTGTCTAGAGACAGTGTAGCTGTCTAATGATTCACAATCAATATAAAGAAATATGAGCCACTAGAGACTCATTCATGTCCAAGACATAGCTTAGGAAGGACTGACTCTGCTTCCTTCAATCCACCAATTGCACATGGATGCTGACCTGATAGTTTAGACTAAACAGCTATTTGGTGGTTTAAGATAGTTCTTCTGCAGATGATCCACGCAATTAAAACAAATAGATTTAAAAAAAAAATAAATCAAAAAAAATCAAAAAAATCACTACTAACAGGTATCACAACTTCAGCATGACTGGTTTGAGCGCTGAACTTGTTAAAGTGAAGGTATTTTCACCAAGAACCTGCCAGTAGCCCAGATACTGTCCAATGAATAGTATGACCCCACTCAATAACAGCAAATGTGCCCCTTTCATTCACAAAAGTATTTCTGAATCATTCCACAAGTTCTATCCATCAAGAATCACCATATGGTAAAGAATTTAGTAATAGCAGTCCTGAGCATAGAGACACTTTTCAAGGCTGTAGCTCCCGGAAACATTACTGTAGAAATATCATATGCATATATTAAGGCAGATGTAAGCACATTTGTTTTTATTGCTTGTAACAAGTCCAGAATGACTTCATAAAAAGATGGAAACTGCATTCAGTGTCATTATATCAAGAATGAAAATCTGACATTCTCTGTAGTTAACAAATTATTCCAAATGTTTGCTTATTTTTAAAAGTCAGTTAGAGGAGCCAAACTCACAATATCCTTCAGTAGTTTCAGGTATAACAGCCCATGGAAAGCATTCAGTGGCAATGTGTACTGAAGAACTTGGTATTCCAGGATGGGGATAGCAATATGTTACATTGTTTGAGATAGAAAAGCCTATGCACATGGAACACATAGTATCATTGCTCTTACACTTGTCCTTGTCCTGCCCTTCTTTGCTCCCACACTTCAGTGAACCCAGCAGGAGGACACAAGGAACCAAATGGGTCCCAAATGGGCAGTGTCACTCATTAGCATTAAGAACTGTATTGGATCTGATACCACCAGGACCTAGTCACTAACAGCTCTCCAAATGGCTGTGATTTCAGAGGAACTGCCAGCTCCCACCCGAGCCTGACCCATGGTCAACACAGTCCTCTAGCTTTTCACAGAGACCAGTACTGGAAGCTTTACAGCAAGTTGCAAAAAGCTTTTGAAAACACTGTTAAAGGATAGCTTAATGTCTCAGCTCCTACTCATAAACATCTTTCTTCCTACAGAAGCATAGAAAGTCTAGAAGCATATCATCCACTATGGGGTAGTTTTACACTATATAGATTTTTCAATCCTATTTAAAAAAGCAGTTTGTTTTACTTACTTGGCACTAAGCAGTGTCACTGAAGCAGTGAGCTCCACTGGTCAAATATACAAGACGTATTTCAGATTTTGAAATAAAACATATTACTTTTTTTTTAATTAAGGGAGAGATAAGCTTATGGGACAACTGCATACAGCTGCACTCTTGCAAGAGGGTCCACATTCCTGCCTCCACTGAGTTATGAAGTCAGAAGGGGGTGGGATCTTTGTCCTCCCTAAGAGCCAATGTCTTCCTTCTCCTACCAAGTTTTCATTCCTCATTTAACTCTTACTTGGAAAAGAAAAAACAGCATGACAGATCAACATAAAAATATGCCCATAACTGTGTTCTTCTACATCATGGTGGAGCTTGAAAATTACACTGTCCTCCTTTTTTATACATTATCATAGATACGCTTAGCCAAGGAAGAAATCAGAATCTCAAGGGCATTTTCTTTAATCTCATGCATTCAGTTATTATTTCATCAAACAGGACTGAATCCTAGGTGGTTTCACTATCAGGAGAGGTGACACTAACTTGCATTAGTGTTTTAATTCTCACCTCTTCTTTTGGGTTTGATTATTTATAGACAGACATAATGCAAAGCCTATGATACTACAATTAAGGGATAAAAAGCTAATTCAGACCTTTCTTGCACTTTGAGACTTCTAGTAAAAAAAAAAAATCTCTAATTCAGTGGAGAACCCCAAATTTATCCCAGCATGTTGATATTAATGCCCAAACACACCCTTATGTACTAAAAACATATTATTGATTATCTGTATCCTTGAAAATGTGTTGTCACATACAAGCTTCTGTGATCCATTTGTACACCTTTGCCAGTTTAAAAAACATGGCCTTCATCCTATAGTTTGTTTTATGAGAGTAAACACACATGCACCAGTGACTCGTTAACTTCAGCAGAAAACTTCAGAGTTTCTCAGTTGAGTAAAATTCCACAGTGGATCCAGCTGAATGAACAAAAGTGAGAGAGAGCAGGTCTCCCTTCTTTACACAGCCCTCCTGCTCTGTTTGAAGTGCCAAACTGAGATGTATATATTTTGCCCAACCCTAGGTAGAAAGCTTTCCATATCTAACAGCTTGTAACCAAGATTTCAGGCTTTTCTAAAAGACCCACCAGTGGACTGGCTCAAGAGTTTCCAGCTATGATTCTAGGACCTGGTGCATGATAACAAGATGATTTTACCTCACAGACTATGGGTGCTTGATGTGTTTGTTCCATCTTCAGCTAAATCCATCATATTGTTGAATTGCAAGGAAATCCACCAGAACTGCAAGTGCTCTAACAGACACTGCAACATTTTTCCCAGGTGGCTTAAAATTTGACTGACCCCAATTATTTGCCTTATTCTTCAGAGAGGAAATACAATAGCCACAGCAGAGTTTGCAGAGGGGACCATGTACCTCTGCTTCAGCTCTTGGGGTTCACTGTCCTGCATGTGTATCACATGGAGGATTCACAGCCTGGGATGGAGAAACCCTGCCCACTCCCTGCATTTTGCTCAGGTAAGGGCAGTTGGAATCATGACTTGTAAGAAACATTTGAAGTCTCAAAGCCAGACAAACAAGGGAAATAGTGCAGGAGGAGACACGAACTGGAGACACCAATTTGGCATCTAGGATTACTTAACTGGGGCAAGGGTCTTTATCAACGGCTGTTTGGAGGGAGGACAAAAAGGAGGCTAAACTGGCTTCTGTCACCCACAGCTGCTAATCTGTGCTGAGAAATGGAGAAATATCAACTGCACTATTAATTTTTTATTATGGAAATTAATCCTCTCATTTGCACAGCAGGAAGCCAAATTACATCACATGCACAAATAAATCTGACATTTTCAGAATTTGACATTGCACCACTGAGAGATGGTTCCAGCAATACCTCCCACCCTACAAAGAGAGCATAAAGGTGTCTTCTCTGGACAAAGACACTGATAGAAAAGCAGCCACATCCTCAGTTGATGAAATTTGGCAAGGGTCTCCCAGTTTAAAGAGAACAGCTGCAATCTGCCTTCCAGAAACGCAGAGAATAAAGAAAGGTACATTTGTGTGTAGAAGACAGAAATACCTTCTAAACAAGCAAGAGAAGTTGTCACTGAATTTACTGCACCTTCACATTCCATCCTCAGTATATTCTCTGACTATGTGTGCTGCCCATAGGGAACTTTTGTCCTAAAAGCATAACATCTCAGCAGACAGCACAAAATTAAAATAGGAGAGGTAAAAAAAGTCTATCTGCAGCGATACAGCACTGAGAGTTACATTCTCTGTTAAAATCACATTGTCTGTCACTTGACTTGAATGAGAACTACAAAATGCTTGAGGAACATAAGGGTTCATGAGGGAAAGTATCTCAATCATTTTTAGCTAGTTTTGCTTTACTTAGTTAAATTCAATTGTTATTCTCTATTTGAGAATGAAAGACTTTCCTATAGATCACAGATTCTCTGGGAGTCAGGAATAATCATCTGCCAACTGATTTTCACTCATCAGTTTTTCTCTCCTTTGTTGATCCAATCCTCTCACAATTATTATTTCTAAATTTGAATTTTAAAAAGTTACTGAAAAAACATCTTCATTTATTAAAAAACAAATAGCCATCAGAACAATCATACTTTAAGCCATTGATTATTGAGGGTGCTGAATAATTACTATGTATTAGTATGTAGCTAGAATAGTTTAAACTATGGCTGATAAACAGACAGATTATAACCATCCAACAAGTGTTGTGTATATTCAAAGCACTCCTATACATTCTTATCAAACTCCTATAAACCAATTAAGATTGCACTTTCGCCTAAAAAATTTAAGAAAAAGACAGAGTAAACCTGAACTGCATCTGCCAGTTCAAGCCTAGCAATATCTACATCTTATACTTAGAAAAAGTGTATCTGCTCACCTGACTCCAGGAGCTTAGGCCTTAGGAAATCATGCACATTGTGAATATTCACAGATTCTGAAAATAGTAAGAAAAATAGTTAGCAGCAGCATCTGAAATTCCATTGAAAAGGTTGCAGAATTCCTCAACCCCATCACCTTCTTCCCCCATAGAAGCTAGCTAAGTATAACCTTGTTTGTAGTTTGTTCTTTTATACAGGAACATAATTAAGATCTGATCTGTGACCACATGTCTTAAATAAAAGGCAGCTGCTCATATGATCTGCTCATTAAGTGCTGTATTCCAAATGCATACAAAGATGCCAAGGTAATTAACATGGCACAAAAGCTTGGGGGAGTTAAAGATGCAATAGGAGCTGGACTGAGACTCATCCTCGTGTTTAGAGGATAATAGCTAGAAGTCTGTGTATGTAGATTTCATTTTAAATTCTCTTTGCTCTCAGGATGACAGTCCAGAATTACTCTCTTTGAAAAGATACAATTTATTTTATACTCTTAGGGTTTCTAAAAAATGATTTTTAGTGCTTCTAGGAACTATTCCTTCTCCTTTCCCTTAAGCTTCAAGACTTCTTACTGTTTCACAGAAGGATTTAAAGATTTTTGACAGTATCAAGTTTTACCACATAACAAGTCATTTTTACATCGGCTACCTCCTCCTCCACTATTGAACTTCATTATTTTTCTATCCTATACATCAGCACTAACTTATTTACATCTCTATACCACTGCCTTGCATAGAACAAAACTCCTTTGTATTGCTATTTCACTCCAACCCTCTTTATTTTCTCCTTAGACAGCTAAGCAAGCATAAAGCTAAAACAGCTAGGATAATATTTTGTTAACCCAATTTTATTTTTCTTTTGTTAAGCTCACAAGATACACAAATGCTTCTCTAGTAACATCACCGAGGAGTCTATATGATGGAATATGAAGCATGGGAGGAAAATTTAAAAGCCACACCTGCATTAAGAGGAAATAGATCTCTTGCCACAGATGCAATTGCTTCTGCTTTAAATGGCAAGAGAACAGCATTTCCTACAGACCAGTTAATTGGGTACATCTCACAGGTTTCCTAGTATCTAATTCTCACTGTGCCTGAAGCTAAATCCCTAGGGTCCTCCCATCTTCTCAGCAGCAGGTTCATCCTTTCCTGGTTTTCCTTATGAAACTCTGAGTTTTCACAATACAGCTGAAGATTGAGTACCTGAACAAAAAAATGTTAGGAGAGAAACCTCACAAAGTACTCATGGTGCTGGCTAGAAAATGTTCTTTCTTTGTTTAACAATACAAAGCCAAAAGCTAAGGCTTGGAAAAAGAATTCTAGGGGGCTTTTTCATGCTTTGCCCTAGCAGAATTTTCCATCTTTTTGCTATCTGCAGGGTTTCTAGCAGACTAACCCACCAAAGCATTTTCAGGTGTGTGGGGTCCTAGATTTGGGTATTCTCGGGTTCAGGGGAAGACCTTCAGACAGGTCTGGAGCAAGCCTAAAAAATTCAGCCCCTTTTTGTAAGCAGTGGCACAGGCTTGACAAGAGAGAGATTCTGCAAAATCTGTAATTAGGTGTCTTGACGGGATGGAGAAAACATGTCTAGAGTCAGCTCAAAACCACATTAAGACCATACTAAACAAGATTCCTCCACAGTGTAGCAGAGCTCCTTAACCCTGAAATGTATCATGGTTCCTCTTTAAAATGGCATCTCAAACTAATCATTCAATACCTCTGGTTTTATTAGTGTGTGGCTGGGTCTGAGGAGGGCTGTGAGCTGACAAGATGCTCAGCCCAGTGCAAGCCAGGATCCCCTGAACTGATTCCCTCTCCTTCTGAGCACTAAAAAAGGAGTCCAGTTGGGACTGCATCTCCAACACAGTTGTTGGTGTCAACTTCCTAAAATTATGAAGGATAAATATGGACCTTGAAGTCCTTTTAGCCGGGAGCAATAATGAAGTGCTCCCTTTCTCTGGAGTCAGGAAGGAAGCATGGTGTGGAGATGAAGGAATTTTATAATAGGCTAAACTGCAGGATTTCTTCTTTTTCCTTAGGGTGCCTGGTCCTGAAGGACCTTCAAAGACTGAAATACAGTTCACAGATGCTGACTTTGCTAAGTTTTCATCTAGGGAAAAAAAGAATAATAAAATACCTGTTGCGTTTTCTACATAGAGAAATAAAAAATAACAGATACTGATTTTTCCTTCAAACAAAACAAAGGGAACTGGAATAGCATGAGGCTTGGTTTTATTTCTTATCAACATTGGACAAAATTAGATCATCCACAATAATAATAATAATAATAAATGATCTTGATGATGATTATGAATCAGTAGGGATATGCAATATTTTAAGAAAGACTGAGAACAAAATACAGACCTGGAAAATGTGAAACAAACAAGCATTTCACAAAGAACACCAAACATGGGTGATAAGTCATCTCAGTGACCACTGAAGTAGGGAAAACCAATGAAATCAAAAAGCAGACGAGTTTCCAAGTCAAGGATAGAGCAGTCTCAATGAATCAGCAGACAGACGCAACGGCAGTGGGGAGATTACCATTAAAATCTTTAGCAACCTCTCTGGAAATGTGATAAACTCAGTGATTTGTGATAGTATTCTCTTAGCGCCTGTTCACTACTTCATTCCAGTGATTTGCTTGGGCTCCTGTTGTCTCAGCTGTGTCCCTGGCCACCCTGTAGAGCTCACTCAGCACCTGAGTAGCTGTCAGCAGCTCATAGTGGCTGGATTCAGCCAAGGGCAGAGGGCACAGGTTTCTGCTGTCAAACAGCAGGTTGCAATGGAATCAGACATAATCAACACTGATCTCATAGGCTACACATATTCATGAATTAATGCACGGTGGTGGAAGTGGAGATACGAACATCCTGGAATGAAAACTCCTTATTCAAAGTTACTTCAGTCAAAAAGTGCTTTTCTGATTGTTTAATGATCTGAGATGGCTGGTAGAAGTATCACTGAAATCGCATTTCAATCACACAATGCTCATATTCAGTATTACACAGTTTGGTCCTTACCTCAAGGACTCACCCTCTGTATTATATATGAGGAATTTATCACAGAATGAACTCCCCTGTGTCAACCACCTTTTATCCCCACTGGTCTCAATGAAAAAAAGAAACTCGCTGGGAAATGAAAATGTGTGAAGAAAATACCTGAATAATTCAAACCGCTCCTCAGATCTTCACAATAATTTTCATGTATATAACAATGATTTGATTTATACAATTTTTTAAAGATGCATTTAATTTTTATTTTTCTCACAACATTTCCTAGATAAAGCAAAGAATTAGACTGACCATTTTAACAGAATAGATGCCCCAAGGCTTATTGAATGCTGCTTTCCCAGTCTCCTAAAAGCATCATCTCCAAGGCTGGGAATAGGATTCTGAAACATCACATTTTTCTGCAGATGGTGCAACCTGCAACATTGCTTTTGACAGAGGGGCATCTCTTTTATAATAGGTAGGAAATAGACTGAAAATGCTCAAGATATCTCTCAAAGTAACTAAATGTTCAGTAGCAAATTTTTCTCTCTTCCAAATTACAACAGAATCAGTCATCTAGAAGGGGAGAGCTCACAAAACCATTACTATTGTTCAGATCTCCTTCACTGCTTTATTCTCACTCCACTTTGGTTATTCAATTTGCAGCATCCTCCCAAGTCTGGTAGATATTTAAGGACAGAGAAATTAGGAAAATTCTCATAATAAAACTGCTGATTGCTAAAGAAATACAATGTTCTGGTTGATGGGAGTCTAAGACATTTCTGCAGTACTGGGTCACCTACTATAAACTACTTTATCTCTTGCAGTGCATAAAAAATAACTAAGCTTTCAATATGTTACTACCCCTACAGTAACAAGTCCTGTTTCCTCTTATGGTCCCATGCCTCATCTTTGCATCAGCAGAAAAATATCATTTTTCACTTCTGTATGTCAATCACTTTCATGAACACACAGATCCCACAGTCTAAATGTTAGAGATTTTTTGTGCATTCCCTCAGAATATCCAGTATTTGTGATTTAGTCCTTGGAAATAACTCTGGGAACCTCTCTGCATGCCTTCTTGGTAGGCTGGAAAAATATCTGTGAGAAGAGACTTGCAAGGATAAATCAAAGTGTGGGAGACTTTACTAAACTAGAGCAATTTTTATAGCATTTAGATGATACTGCAGCACTGTTAACCAGAGTGTAAATGATTGAACAGGTGATGAATCCCTTGGAGGAAAAAGACATTAGGAGGTTTTAAATACATAAAAAAACCCCAGTATTATGTGCTATGAAGAGCAACAAGATGTCCTTTTCTTCTCTTTCTAATACAATCCTCATCAGATTGCTTTTACACAGTCTTCCCAAGGCATTTTATCAACACATGCCAAACAATACCTGTGTTGAATTTCAATATGATTTACAAATTAGTATTTGAAATGAAATGCTGCTGATAGGCTCCATTTTCTTCCACATGAGAATCTCATCTTAGCCTACCAAGAGAATGCAAAATGTAGATATTAACAACTGCATTTGACATATCTTTCACTTCATAACCAACTCTACAAGTAGATTTAATTTCACAAATCCAGTGAAATCCTGTTCTCACAACTTATGTCACCATAAATAACAGTGGTTAGGATATTCATTTGCAAAGGACTCACTTGCTGTCCTTAGGCTGCTTAGTATGGACACAAGACTCCATCACTAGTTTTCTGTCTCTCCAGCAGAGTATCTGAGTCAACAGGCTTATTAGATCTCCTCAGCTGTGTCCTCTGAAACTGTCCAACTTTGTTTAACTAATTAAATAATGACTGGAGCAGTTCCTCTCTCATGCTTGACTTCCCTAACCTCTTTCTTATCCAATGAATGTTTAATTACTGAGGTAAAGTGAAACATATGCAAGAGAAGAGATGAGGAGAGCTTGCCCACAGAATTCATGATAGCCTAGTTATTCAGGCAGTCAGATGAGCAAGTGGGCAAGATGGACTTAAGTGTCTACTTCAAATCTTCTGAATTCAAACTTCATTGAATTCAAAAGAAGGAACACATTCTCAGAAGTGGTCTGGGGCTAATTAAGAGGTAGAGTCCAGTCAGCTTGAGCTTTTGAAACTTACTTGAGACTTGAAGCTAATGACTTTCAATTCCACCATCATCTTTCACATCTGAGATGCCCCCATGCAGCATATAGGTGGTCATCCACTATATTTAACTCCAAGCTTTACAGGCGAACTTTTACATTTAGAATACTGACTTTTTAGGCCTCTATGTAAACCTTTTTTCATGAGAATCTTTTTGGTAGCATAGCTGGTATATATTCACTAGTGTAACAACTTCTGTCATCTGCTCTGTCAGTAAATAAAAAAATAATGTACTAAGCAGAACATGTACTGAATGAAAACAAAATCTGTGTAAGTCTGCAAGTTACTAGGAAAAGACAGTACTCTCTAGAAAGGAATACAGATATCTGATGGAAAAATGGCCTTTGGTTTCTTCTTACTAACTCTAGAGATACTAGGGTCTATAGTCTTCCACTACAGGGACTCTAAGTCACAATGAATTTGGGCCTTTAATCAAAACCCCATGCAAAAGAGTGAAATCAAACCTGGTCCTTAAATCTGAGACAGATGAAAATGTAAGGAACATTTTGAAACTCTGGGTCAATTTATACTCGATATTTGCCATTAGCGTCTCCTGATAACAAATGAACTCATCCTAGGACTCAAAACAGCAGAGGACAGTGGAGTATGCACTGAAGCAAAAGAATAGCTTTAGTTATTCCTGTGGTCCCTTGGCCCTAGAAAGTGGTATTCTACTTTGCAGAGTCCAGGCAGTCCTTCCCAGCACAGAGGAGTAATACACTGACCTCGACCTTCTCTAACAAAGTGTAAAATTTGATAAAGTATAACCAGTATCCCATAAGACTGCAACCTCTTTAACAATATCTTATAGTGATATTTTCTCCCATATCCACTAAGTTTTCAGAAGTATCAATATTAAATCGCCTGTGTCAAAAAAGGGTAAATCCCCTGTGGAAGTTTTTCCGTGTCTGCTGCCCACCATGCAGGTGATCCCTGAACGAGCACATTGCCACTTTCATGCTTCAAATGCAACTGCCTCCTCTCTGTTCTCTGCAAAGTAAACAGCTGTCTGCAATTTAATTGGGACAGTGAGAACTGTTCTAAGACTTGACTATTTCAAGCAAGCAAGCAAAACCTCCCCTCTTAGTGCCCTGCTGAGGCTGCTGCATCTTTGACTTGAGGTTTCTGTTTGTTTGTTTTCTTCTCAGCCTGCTGCTTCTCAGCAGTTTCTCTCCTATATGAATTCTGCTTGTGTGTCCTTTATTGTCTGGGAGGTGAGCTGAGTTTTTGTTCTCTCCTAAGTCTCACAAGTGTTCTCTAAAATAATGCAGGTCAAGGAAACAGAAACATGCCTATTCTGTAGATGAATTTGAGAAGCATAGGCTGGTTTAACCCACTCTGCCTGTTTCAAATGAAAGTTGTCATGGATCATTCTAAAGGAAAACTGTGCATCATGTGGATAGTCTCCTTGACTGTTATCTCAGTTGTCAACCAGAAGGAAAAGAACCTTGTAGAACACTGACAGCAAAATAATGACATTTTTAATCGCTTGCTGGATTAGGAACAATCTTTCCTATGGAAAGAGAAATCTATTGTTAATGCTAATTACTGTAAGGTTTAGAGGCACTGTTATCTTCCCTCCGAAATACCATGAGCCACGCTTTGTTGCAGGCTGTCCTTTTGGGATCCCATTCAGCAAAACAGTGAAAAAGAGAGCAGGATTGACTTTGCTGATGTCGACAGGGCTATTAACACACTTACAGTGATGCACACGATTAAGAATTTTGCTGAAGAAGAGTTATACTACTTTTTCCTTTTCTTTAATATGATTACAATAATGTGCCCCACTATTTCCTGCTGTTTCTTCTCTATTTTCTGATTATAACAGTTCTTCATCTCTGAGTTGCTGGTGTGCTCGTTGTACTGAGACAGAAGTAATGAATTAATTCACTTGGACATTCTTGCCTTTACCTGATGAAAGAGGCAATAATCCACTCAAATAAATCAGACTCCTTCTCTCAGTGCAATATTCTGTTTCAGTTTGATGTATTTTTTACATAATTTGTACACAAGCCATATCTATACCAGGCTGGAAGATGAAACGCCATCACATTCACTTCTTCTCTTGTTACTATGAGATGTCATATTCACTACAGAAGAGCAGATGCTGCCACCTCATAATAATAGTAAGCCTACCATAAACCTGCCATTTCCAAGAACCTGTAAGCAATGTACCCGGGCCAGACTAACAGTCCATTCCTTCAGTAGGTATCTTCTCCCAGCACTGCAAGAAAGGGAAGATGAATCAAGCAAGGAAGGGAAGAGACTAGCATGGCTGAGTCAAGACTTGCTGGTCAAATGAAAAGGCAAGAAGGAGCAGCCCAGGCAGTGGAAGCCTCAGGTATCTTGGGAAGAGTACAGAGATGCTGCCTGATTGTGTAGGGATGAGGTCAGGAAGGCCAGGGCACGTCTGGAGCTGAACTTGGCAAGGGATGCAAAGAATAACAAGAAAGGCTTCTACAGGTACCTCAACAAGAAAAGGAAAGTTAAAGAAAATATACCCCCCTGATGAGCAAGAATGGCAAGCTGGTAACAGCAGATGAGGAGAAGGCTCTTTTTTCCTCGGTCTTCAGTGGCAACCTCTCTCCCCACACCTCCCAAGTTAAAAGGCCACAAGGTGGGGACCAGGGGGACAAACTCACTGTAAGTGAAGATCATGTTCGCGACCACCCGTGGAACCTGAAAATAAACAAGTCTATGGGACCAGATAAGATGCATCCCAGAGTCCTGAGGGAACTGGCTGATATAGTTGTCAAGCCACTCCCATTACATTAAAAAATTCCTGGCAGTCAGGTGAAGTCCCTGGTAATTGGAAGAAGGGACACATAACACCCATTTTTAAAAAGAGTAGAAAGGAAGACCCTGGGAACTACTGACCTGTAGCCTCACCTCTGTGCCTGGGAAGATCATGGGGCAGATTCTCCTAGAAGCTCTGATAAGGCACATGGAGGACAGGAAGATGAACAGAAACAGCCATCATGTCTTCACTAAGGGCAAGTCCTGCCTGATCAAACTAGTGGTTTTCTACTATGGAGTGACTGTATCAGTGGACAAGGGAAGAGACATGGATATCATCTATCTGATTTATGCAAGGCCTTTGACACAGTCACCCACAACATCCTCCTTGCAAATTAGAGAGATATGGATTTGATGAGTGGGCTGTTCAGTGGATAAGGAGTTGGCTGGATGGTCGCATTCAGACGGTAGTGATCAATGGCTCAAAGTCCAGATGGAGATCAATGACAAGTGGTGTCCCTGAGGGGTGCATGCTGGGATAATATTTTATTATTATTAACAGTCCATACTGTAATATTTTCATCAATGATATAGACAGCAGGATCAAGTGCACCATCAGCAAGTTTGCAGATGGCACCAAGCTGAGTGGTGTGGTTGATGTACCAGAGGGACGGGACGTCATCCAGAGGGACCTGGACAAGTTGGAGAAGTGGGATCAGGTGAACCTCATGAGGTTCAACAAGACCACATGCAGGGTCCTGCACCTGGGTCAGAACAATCCTTATTATCAATACAGACTGGGGGGTGAGGTGCTAGAAAGCAGCCCTGTGGAAAAGGACTTGGGGTTCTGGTGGATGAGAAACTGGACATGAACCAACAAGGTGCATTTGCAGTCCAAAAACCCAATTGCATCCTGGGCTATATCAAAAGAACCATGGTCAGCAGATCAGTAGGGGTGATTCTTCCACTCTGCTCTGGTGAGACCTCACCTGGAGTACTGCATCCAGCTCTGGAGCCCTCAACAGAGGAAAGACGTGGACCTGATGGAGTGGGTCCAGAGGAGGGCCACGAAAATGATCAGAGGACTGGAACACCTCTCCTACGAGGTCAGGCTGAGGGAGTTGGGGTTGTTCAGCCTGGAGAAGAGAAGGCTCCAAGGAGACCTTACAGTGGCCTTCCAGTACCTGAAGGGGGCCTACAAGAAAGCTGGGGAGGGACTGTTTACAAGGGCATGCAGTGACAAGATGAGGGGCAAGGGTTTTAAACTACAGAAGGGTAGATTTAGACTGGACTTTAGGAAGAAGTTCTTTACTACAAGGGTAGTGGAACACTGGAACAGGTTGCCCAGGGAGGTGGTGGAGGCCCCATCCTTAGAGACATTCAGGGTCAGGTTTGATGAGGCTCTGAGCCACCTGATCTAGTTGAGGATGTCCCTGCTCATGGCAGAAAGGGTTGGATTAGGTGACCTTTAGAGGTCCTTCCCAACCCAAGGCATTCTATGATTCTGTGAAAATGAGTTCTCTCACTTTTAAACATCTGTGCCCAGTTTACAGACCAAGCTAAATTCTCGTGTAGGTCAGAGCCTTGCACTAAATTATGGTGCAAGGCCTCAGTGGATGTTGTGGGTTACAGGGGACTCTTTACCCCTGCAACCTAAGATGAAACCAAGTAACCGCTATAGCAAAATCCAGCTAGCACTGCAATGAAACAGCATGAACAGGCATTCCCACCATTACCATTTCATACACATCCAAATAAATCAAAACAGAAGTTTTGAAGAGAAAACCCTTTAGAAAAGACCTCTTTGCTTATTTAAAAAAAAAAAAAAAAAGAGAGAGAGGGGAAAAAAAAAAGTTGAAGCCATGGCAGAGGTTAGATTCTGCAGTTTAGTGATAAAGTGAATAAATCTCTAAGAGAAAATAATATGTTCAGAAAGAAAAGTCTTTTGGAGGAGGAAACTGGCAGTTGTTTTCTGAGAAAATATCTAAGTTGCTTTGAAAAAATAAGAGCTACTACACGCAATGATAACATTCAAAGAAAAACAGAGTCGCATCAAAGACAGATTAAGCACATGTACTTTCCTTTCACACATATGCATACATGCACCCCCCATACACACTCTGCATTTCTGACTAGCGTTTCCTGAAAGCAACGTCAAGAAATCTCTAAAACTTTCCTCTTTCCCCAAAAAACCTTGAATCTCAAACCCAGCTCCAATTCTAACAATGGGTATTTGGGAACTCTAGAGGGTTGTGCCAAGCACCTCTGCAGAAATGGCTGCAGCTGGGGAAGATATTACTAGTGCTCAGTTCTTTGGTGTGGCTTCTTGCCCCACCCACGTATACATCAATCACATATAGGTCATTTGAGAATTTCTCATAAGCGTCAGTGCACAGTCAGCCAGGGAGGCTTCATCTGATTCTGCAAGGGTTGTCTGATTATGATCTTGGTGAACAGAATCTGAAGCCTCTCAGTCACCTCAAGGTTGCCATGATGCTTTTGCATCACCCATCCTGGCTCCCTACTTCTGGGCGTTTTTTTTCCCCAAGGACATGAAGTTATTTAGAGGCTCCTCTCAGAGAGCAGAAATTCAAGCCATTTTCTGTGTTGCTTGCTCACAAGCCTGATTCAGCTGTAAATAGACTCACAGCTGAAAGTTCACGCAAACCATTTTTTAAGCTGCACTAAAGCTAAAGGGCTGTCGACTGACATGAGCTGATGCTAAAAACCCCAAAGTACTGCACTTTCAGATATTTTTCTATGGCAGAAAATACACCCCTGGAACAGAGGTGGTAGCCCTAGTGAGTCCAGCAAAATGAACTCTCCAGGTGTATAAAATTGGAAACATTTTCCCGTCGTAAATAAGTGTTGCAGAAACACGTGCTTACCTGCTGAAGGAAGAAGAAAACAGGACTGAATAGCAAATAGGGAAGACTCTGCAGCAGATTTCCAAGATTCACACGAAAATTCTTGACAGGGGATACAATTTGGTTGAAAGAAAAGTCGGCCCTTGCAAAAAAGGCAGCTCTGCAACAGAAGATGAACAAAGAGTAGTACTGTAAATACTGCTGTTCTAGCAGTCGCTTCTCAGGAGTGCACTAATAAGCCCATACACTACACACACAGAAGGAAAATAAGTGCAATCATCAGTAACATTCCACCTCATCACTGACAATATTAAACATTTATCTTGCACTTTTCCATTTTCTCTTTTATTTTATGCAGGGGGGGGTGACTCATTTACACCAGCACCAAGAGCTACACTTATCACTGAAGAGGATAAGAGAGTTTCCATGAGCACATGCAGCACAAGTAGTTCTGTGTTCCAGCATTAAAGAGGTGACAGAAAAAGGTTTGAAGCGTGCTGCATGATCTGAGGAGATCACCTTTGGAGAGCTATTAGGTATTTATCCAATATCCTTTATATCTTAAATTAAAGAGAATGTCTGGAAAAAAAAAACCCAAACCGACGACGCTGTTAGTACAGAACTTCCAGAATACTGGAATTAAGAACATTCCTCACACCAGCTGAGCAACCAGTTTGTTATTTTGGTAGGTAAAGCAAATGATGATTCAAATAGCCTTTTGTTATCATGTATTGGTACCATGCCTTAAACCAGGCATTTCCCAGAGGCAGAATTTCAGAATGGCTTTACCCATCCTTTCACCTCACTGCAGCAAAACCAGCAATGCAAGTCTCTGGATAGAACCCCCACAGATGACCCAAAATACTTTTATAGACATAGCTGTCATGTTGTAGCTTTAGAGAACTCCTGACCAGCATGGAAAGAAACATGAATCCAGATGTTTTTGGAACCCAAAGCTGCCACAAATTCAGATTCAGCTCAAACTGCTCTGAGCTGCAGAGCAGTGTAATTTCCAGGTATATTCTGGGTGTGAGGCAGAGGAGGAAAAGGTGTAGCATGGCTGGAGATGCTGCTTGAGAAAACAGCTATTTTGGAATTTTATTAGATCCAAAATGCTCCTTCTAGCAGAGATGCTAGTTGTACAAATGCTAGAGAACATTAAAAAATACAGGGTAAACCACAGGGTCATGTACAATAAATAATGCATTAATGTAACTGCCCTTCTTTTCTAAGTGACTGTACCTTAAAATTAACTTACTTGTGAGTGTGAGTGAAATTAATTTCTCATACAGCATGAACTTGCTCCGTGAATGGAATGTTAGCACCTCCTCAGAACTGACAATGAGGGCTGCTATAAATCAGAATTTCAATGGAGCTGACACACTTGCCCCACTTAGACCTACTGCTCAGCCAACTCCAGCCAAAGAAATCAGTCATATAGACTCTGATTTCAGGTATTACTGTGTACGTCTTTCAATTCAGTTGTGAAAGGACAGCAAATAAGCTCTATCATTTCAGTGCCTGTAATCCACAGAAGTGCATGGCAAGAATCAACACACTAGCTGGAAACAGTGATTGCAATTAAAACACTATCAGCCTAGCAGGTTCAGAGTCTGTCATGTGAAAATCCACAGCAGCACCATTATGGACCTTTTTCTACTGGAAGATTTTAATTTTGGGCTGCAGTGACCAGGAAGCTTATCAATGGCTGGAAATTGCAAAGGCTTGGTCACTACTTCCAGTGTTTTGCAAGCTCAGTTCAATCAACCAGAAAGAAGTGTGGAAAAAAGTGCATGTGAAGAATGAAGTGAAAAGACATTGACATAAAATGTACCACCTGTACTCTTGTCTTTATTTGTTGACTTACATACAGGTAGATTTTCCCTTGGGGTAGCTAAGCCTTATTTCAGTCTATGAAGCAAGTGGACTTCTGTGCTCTTGGTCATTTAGCAAGCCAGTCTACAACTGGTCTCAACAAGCAAAACCATGGGGTTCAGCCTATGTTATACCTGTCTACCCAAGCACCTTGGTTCACTTTTCTTTCAGACCTATAAAAGATCTGCAAGTATAAAACATTTTTCCCTTTTTTTTTTTTTCTTTTCTATTTCCAGAGATAAAAGGATGGCAGTGTGTCTTCTAGACTTTACTTCCCTGATCTTTCTCCTTTAAAAAAAAAAATTTCACTTTAATAGAATTCAAGCTCATACTATAAATGCATATTATAACTAAAGGATGAATTCTAATGTATTCTGGCTACAGAAATGGATGGGAAAGCCCCTGTTGACTTTCCTCGGGGCAACTTTGTACCTGAGACAAATAATAAGATTGTTTTTAATGCTGACTTCTCATAGCTGAATTATTTTTCTGCTGACAGTCTGCTTCTGTTACGTGTACTGCTGAGTTTCTTTTCTGCTGCAATGGTGACACTTAATCTGCTTTTGTATCTCAGAGGACATAAATTTATGAAGATAGAAACCTAAAGGCAATAATTTCTCCCAAAAAATCCTTGCCGTTACTCTCAAAAGAAGTCGGATGAAAAATTATAGAATCCTCTTTGTTATAAAGCACCAAATTTAACTCCATGGAGACAAAGGAAAGGTGAGAACATACCAGAACTAAAAATCAGACTTTAAGGGTCTAATTACAGTATTAAGGTAGTCCAAAAGCACCAAAAGATCTCCCTTCTTACTTCAGATTATGACTTTCTCCACACTTGAAACTTCTACTTAAAACTGCTCTCCACACTCAAAACTCCAGTAATTCATAATTAAAACATTTCTCAATCTTCATTTGTCATAGACCCAATCTCAAATGTAAGGACTAATCGATGGCATGGACAAGTGGCACAGAGACTTCTGCAAGCGTGCTTGCACAGATGTAGGTGGTGATGCTCCAGTTTGCAGAGAGCACCTTCTGAACTGGATTCTGCAGCACCCCGAGTTTGATTTGTATTTAGCTGAGTGAAAACATCTCACAAGCAAAACTTGCAAATGCAACTGCATCGCTGCCAGCGTTTCCATGCTGCAAAGCAGACTGTGAATTTAATCACAGTAACAGAATAGCAACATTTCTCAAGGTGTGACTATGATTTAAAACAGACCAAAAAAAAAAAAATAAAAAATTTCTATAGCAGTGCTCCTCGAGTTACATAAATGTCTTTATAGACTGAGATTTTTAGTACTTTCTGCACTGCCTCTGTTCTGCATTATAGAAGAATATTCAAAAGTTTCATCAGGGCTGGAAAATCCTATTCATAATGTGCATAATTTTAAGCTAAATTCATTTTTGACATATTAGTGCCTTGGTTTTACAGGCTGTCCATTTACTAGTTCTCACATGAAAGTCAACATCCCAGAGTGATTTCAATAAAACACTAATGCTTCAGGTAATTCAGCAAGAAGAGTTCCTGCATGGGTGAACATAGCATTACTAAACACTACAAGTTCCTTCTGAACATTCCATAGGCTCTTCCAGGACAACACAGAAAGGTCCTTCCTTTGCCTCCATTAAAGCACTCAAACTTATGAATTTTTGAAGCAGGATTTGAAGGGTTTTACTGGAAGAGGATGCTGTGAGTGTAAATGAGGGCATTTTGGAAGCATTTCACTTGAGCACCCACTGGGTTTCCTTTGCTGGCTCAGTCATGTTAGGCGATCTCGAGGACAGGGACTGTCAACCAACCACTTTACCCCTGGATTTGAAAAAAGAGCAAATCCAGGAAGAGTTTATTGCACCAAACCCTGGCAAAACCTCTAAAACACTTCCCAAAAAACATTTTAAGGGAAAAAAAAAAAAAAAAAAAAAAGGGGAAAACACCAGCATTCTCCCTCAGCTGCCTTTGCTTTCCACTAAAATGTCAACATTTCTTATTGGCCTCCTTCCTCACTCCCAAGAACTCCAGGAGATGGAAAACCAAAAAGGGAACATTTCAGTCTGTCTCCCTATTTACAAGCCACTCCTGCACGGCAGGGAGGTCCTGCCCACAGCCATCCTCACTCTGGCTCCTCTCAGCCCACGGCTCAGCCTCTGACTGCAGAGGAGGCCAGACCACATTGAAGGCTGCTGCTTCTGAAGCCTGCATAAAAAAACATCCACTGTGAACAGTAGCTTCCTATCAAGAACAGCAGCAATCTTCTGTGGAGAGATTAAGAGACTGACGGATCCTGGACAACTGAGATTCATAACCAGCTTAGAGAACCAAATCACACCCTTCTCAGCCGATTCATCGCTCCTGGCACAGCCAGTGACAAGCAAGCTTTGGAAGAAGGAACAGGAGAGAGGCATCTCACAGCAAAGTGGAGCCAGAAGTAACTTCCAATGCAGCAAGAATTAAAGTCTCAATAGCAAAAGGCAATCACGAGGTCACAACCCACAAAATCCCCTTGACAACTTTATCTGGCTCTTTTCACAAACCTTTAGATTACACTGGAGTTGCTTTAAGGCCCACCAACATTAACGTGTACTTCTCCACTCAAATCACCAAGCTTCTGGCTTAGCACTTTCAGGTAACCAAGATAACCAAGCCTAACAATGCCAGCACTGGCAGCAGGTTAGAGAAACATACACAGGCCCTGTAGTAGAGTTTTACAAGAGATGCTCACAAGGTCCTGCCCTGGTTGGGTGGCATGGATTTGGCACATGAATGTGAAATGGCATCATTCTCCATTTTCAGGATCACTTTGACTGCAGGAGGAAAACATAACAAAACAAAAAACCCCACCAAAAAAACAAACAAAAAAACCACAACCAAAAAAACCCAAATAATAAAAAAAAAAAAAAGAGTCCAATCCTTACCCATGGTAGTAGCCAGGGGTAGTACTCCATGGTCATGGGTACTGGAAGCAGAACTAACTGCCACTCACATTTAGTAACTGAAGTGTGTGGGGGGGAAGAACAGTAAGAAGACTAAGTAGGCAATTCACCTTCAGCTCCTTACAGATGATCTCCAAAACTGCAAAGACAAATTCAAGACATTATAATAACACTACCCCTTCTGCCCCTTCCCCGGCTCTACCAAAGCAAAGCTGGCAGAGGGGGTGTGTTATACTGTTCTTTTCAAAATCCAGTGCTGTCAGATCTGCTGCCAAGGAAGGTGAGGTTCCAGGGAAGCTGCCAGATGTAATACTAAGATACTTTCTGCTCCACCAGCCTTGCAGATTTTGAAGAAAGGTAGCTGGAGGCAGTGATTTCTTCTATTTCCTCTGACGTTTCTACTACACTCTCAGACTCAGCTTCCGACTACACATCAGACAGCAGCTGCTTAGTCAAAAGCTTCTCCAGAAAAAACAGTAGCGTGAGAATACAGCTCCATAGCCTGCAACTGCTGCCATACTCAAGGCAGGTACTGCTGTCTGAACCCCTTGAGAAAGAAAAGGAGAAAAGGATATAAAATAAGTTTTTGACTCTTCTCTAATCAGGATGATATGTCTGGGTAGCACAGGATAAAATACCGTTGGGAGAAGACGGAACAGGCATCTAATCTCAGTTGCCAAAGTCCGGGGAGATGTGAATGTTGGGCTTGGATTTATACAGAAGTCAGCAAGTTCATGGCTCCATCAATCCTGAACCACTGAAACCAGCCAGAGGCTAGATAAACTGTGCAGCAACATCAGGTCTCAGTGTGTTGTAGGCAGTACATACAGAAGGGTTTTGTGAGAAATAAACTGACTTCAAAAAAGAAGAGATAAATAGAAGTAGCAGCCATTACAGGGCTATCACAAAAAAGCACCTGGATTCAACTCAGCTATCGCTCTGTGCTCCTGCCATCAAGAATTTAAAGTCCTGCAGTGCAAATAACTAGGGATGTAAAAACTGTCATCCCATCATCACATCTCTGAACAGTAATGAGAGACACTTTGAGCCTCTAAACAATATTCAATTTCTTAATAATGACTCAAGTGCAAGCTAATCGTAGGGATTAACAACTGCCTGAATGGTCCTGCAGGCTCAGGAAGGGACACTTGCCAGTGACTATTCTCTGGAAAAAATCTCTATCATCATTAGTAATACCAGGAGAGGAAAACAAAAAATAGTGTTGTACTGGATTTTTTTTGTATCACAGAATCACAGAAAGGTAGGCGTTGGAAGGGACCTCTGGAGATAAGCTAGTTCAACCCCCCTGTCAAAGCAGGGTCACCTAGAGCAAGTTGCACAGGACATGTCCAGATGGGTTTTGAAAGTCTCTAGAGAAGGAGACTCCACAACCTCCCTGGGCAGCCTGTTCCAGTGCTCTGTCACCCTCAGAGGGAAGAAGTTTTTCCTTATGTTCAGGTGGAACTTCCTGTGTTCAGTTCATGCCTGTTACCTCCTGTCTTATCTCTGGGCACCACTGAAAAGAGACCGGACCCATCCTCTTGCCACCCACCCTTCAGCTATTTATAAACATTTATAAGGTTCCCTATATAGGGTACACATGGTATTTTTCTATCGATGTCAACAGATACTGGACCAGGACCCAGGGTGTTATGAGACCCCCTCCAGGAGAGGAAAGGTGGACTCCACACATACCTTGCACTAGGGGAACCTCTCAGACACCTCTCGAGTGCCTGACTGAGATTTCAGGAAAGATATCTAAAGCCATTCACAAACGCACACTACATCCTCGGGTTTTGTTTAGTTTCGAGTGGTTGTTACCTTGCAATACCTGTTTGCCATCTTTCCACAGCAACAGATGCAAAATGGGTATTCTTCACAAATAAAAAGAAGAATACCTGCCCCAGGAGTGGGCACTGTCAGAAACTGGGCAGCCCCAGACAGCAGATGGAGGTCCCGAGCTAATGATGCATTTAAGCAAATCCGTAACTAATTTTAAGCAGAGAAGTAGTTACACTGTAGCTCTAACCGGCCATTCCCCCCCTGCATCTAGATCACCTCGAACTGTTCCAAAACTGATCACGCTGCATTCAGAGGTACGGGATCTGATCCAGAAAAAGCACGCGTACCAGAAGTTCATTTGGCTCCCAAAACCTGGGAAAAACTTGGGTGGAGAGAAGGGAGGAATGAGAGAAAAAGGAAGAAGATATTGAAGGTTTTCAAGCAACTAGAGGCTCTGCCTCCGGGCACGACTTACCCTGCCCAGGCTATTTACTCGCATTAATCTTCAGTGGTTTGTGTTCACGACGCGAGCCATTTGGCCGTCTGCGCTGCGTGGAGAGATGGCAACCTGTCAGTGGCAGAGCAGCTGCACCAGTCCAAGTGGACAGATGGTGAGGATGCAGCTCAATTCTTCCCTCCCTGTATTTCTCTCTTTCCTTTCTATAATTTTCCTTCCTCCTCCTCCCTCTCCCAGCCCGGATTCTTTCGGCAGAGCTACGTGGACCTCACCGTGCTCGAAGACCAAATTAAATTTGCCTTCTGATTATTTCCTGAGTCTCTGTACTAGCAATCTGTCCTCACCCCAGACAGATGGCAACTGCTGCTGCACAGCTGGTCTGGCACCACAAAGCCAGCGGATGAATGGCAGGCAGGTGTGATGCTGGTTTGGCTCACCAGCCGCAAAGAAACCAAAGAAGAAACCCCAGCCTATTGGCTGAGAAGAGCATGGTTTGAAAGCTGTTCCTGCAGGATGGCTGGCAGTTTAATCAGAGAAAAATCTAGTATATACATGTCCATTAAGACTGAGATCGTGCTAGTTGACACTGGGTGTTTATTGGAGGACTGAAGGAGGCTGTGTCATCCTCACTAGTGCTGGCTCTAGCCATCTTCTCACTCCAAGGTGTTCTTAGCAGACCTCTTACCTTTTATTAACTTAGAACATACATGCATATGCGTGTCTATATATGCACTTTAACTGTCTATTTCCATGTACTTATGTAAAGTCTAGTACAATGGTTCTGCTAGGAAGTGGCTTCAGTACAATCACGATCGAGTAACTGCATCAGCAGCAATATCACCAAGAGTCTCCTCTTGGTCATTCTACAGCCAGAATACAATGTCACTTCATCAGTCATCACTGCTTTGTCCCAACATGCTACTGTTGTGAGCACACAAACATGAAAGCCTTAAGACCATCTTGGGGGCTAAAGTGGTATCAGCTGAACTGAAAAGAAACATCCCTACTCCAAAAAGAACAGTAAGAGAGAACAAAAAACAAACAAACAAAAAGAACCCTACCCTGATTCATCAATTAAAAAAAAAAAAAAGGCACAGTTATCCTGGACTACCCAACAAGTTCCCAACTTAAAGTTCTATAAAACTTTAAACTTCTTTTAAAATAACCCCCTTTTCAGTCTGGGTGTTAGTGTCTTTTTCTACTCCATTTTAATTAGCCAAGTTGTCCAGAGAGAGTTTCATTGTCATGTCTTCATTCCTATTGAAATTTTCATGACATGAGATGTTCACACATGAACAGATGAATGGATGGGTAAGTTTGTTTCCAGCAAAGAAAGGGTTACACCTCCTGAGAGACCACAGGCAGCCTGCTACCTGCACTTCGTGACCTTTGGGAGAGTGTACCAGGATGCATGGACAAAAAATTCACTCATAAATGAAAGCCCTAAGTGTTATCCTCTCACCAGGCAGAGGAGAGAAATACTGGGCAATAAAAGGTGAACATTTTGCAAACTAACCTGTAATCCAGGCTCAGAGGAACACTCCAGTCCTGCCAAAACACGTTTGCTGCACTAGCGCTAAATGGATTTATTTAAACCAGTCTAAGCTTCTGCTTAGATGCTGTTGCACTGTGCAAACAGATCCCTTTGCAGATGCAAGCGAGAGGGTTCAAGCAGTCATCAGGCCAGGGATCCCTCCTGCCCGGGGCAGAGGAGGAGCAGCCACCCCAGCACTAAGCCATCCCCAGGTAACGGTCTCCCACTTGCAGCTTCACCTCAGCTTTCTGATTTTGCCTGAAGCAGGTTAGGGAGTGCTCAGAGTCTATTCTGCACACATGCCAGACGAAGTGCTGGCAAAGGCAGTATCAAACAGCTGGGGCAAAGGAGGCCTCTCCATAGTTTAACTGGAAACAGCAGTTTGCAGAGCGGATGGCAGCCCAGCATCTTTGCTGTGCCTTACCCCAGTCATCCAGCAAAAGCCTCAATGACATTTTCTGATCATACAAACAGAACACACCCCTACAAACTTCAACGCTGTTTCCACAAGCCTTTTGTAAGCAGGTAAAAACCCTGTGTAAGTGGGAGTAGTCCTTAAAAACCTGAACAAAACTGCCGCTTCAACAAAAGATTATACATAGTTGCAGAATTTTCAAGTATTCATAAAAACAAAGGGAACACAGGAGATCAGCACCACAAGTAGCTGAAGCCCAACACAGTATAGATTTCAGATCCAGCAGCACAACCCAACCAGAAGATCTTGCTACACGTGAACCCAAACGTTGGGAAATCTTATGAAAACTGCACTACAACAGCAAAAGTTGTGTGGTAACCAAAGAGAAGGAAGAATGAAGGTACACTGCAGACTTTGTCAAAACCATACCAGTGGGCAAAAACTGTCTGGTAGGTGCTTTGATGATGGATTTACCTGGAGTCTTGTTTGTCAGCGTTCTGCATTATACAGAGACACAATCGTCCGCATAGAGTTTATTATGGGGAGAGAGGTGCTTTTGCCAGGGCCACAGTACTTACACTGGAACATCACTCACTCCACTTACGCAATAAAAAAAAAATAGAGAAAAAGGAAAAAAAATAAAGGACAAAAATAGAAAGAGGGAGAAGAGGAAGGGAGAAGAGGAAGGGAGAAGAGGAAGGGAGAAAAAGGAACATGAAAAAAAAAGGAAAGAAAAAGAAAAAACCCAAAACAAACAAACATGCAAAACCAAAACAGCGAATTGGAAGAACCCTGAAGAGCAATGGCCAGCATTGCTGCACTGGGTATAAACCAGGCATGTACAACGAGGAGGAACCCCAAGCTGACACACATGGCCAGGTGGATGACTGAACCTCTCTCTAACCTTTACTAAAAGTCATCGCTCGATCTCTCCTGAGTTAGTGGCAAGAGCACGGCTCCACTACACCTTCACAGCAGGTCGGAGAACAATGCTGGAAAGCTGCCAAGGGTTCAGATGCAAAAAGAAAAAAGAGGTGGAAACCCCCCCAAAAACCACGGACCCCAAACCTGAAAGCTGCTCGAGAGACTGCACAAGCCTACGCATAGTTCACCAGACTTGTTACTCAGGAAAACTCTCTGAGCTTCCAGGGCAATCGCACCTCAATAAAAATTAACTGCAAGTCTGACAATTTTTCCTCCAAGTTTTCTTGAGCAAGCTGATACGCATCTACAAAACAGCATATAAGTAGTTGTATTTAGGGATTTTGAATTAGTATTTGTTGGCAGTTTTTTGCATTTTTCTCAAACTATGGAGCCTCAGTCATAGACTCACAGACCTAAATCTGACTGAAGTAGGTGCTGAGTGAAAGCAGCACAAAAAAAGATAATTAAGCATAAACAAAACCAGAAGCTTATGTTCTCCCAGTATATGTTCTAGGCACAATCATTCATGGGTAACTCACGATTAGTGAAAGCATTTCCACATAATCTCATAGCAGCAAGCCAAATGACTCCAAAAATTCCTCCCTATTTCCCCTTCATTGACAAACTATGAGGGAGAAAAGGGCTTTTACAAGATGCCACAAAAGGCTGGCAGGCTCCGCTTGTTTCACACAGAGCTGATATCTGACTCTGAATACTGACGACCTCACTGAGACTACAACACAGCAGCAGCTCCCAAGGAAAGATGGTCTGGGTTGTTGCTGCTCCATTGCCCACACCAAGTCAATGCAGCTTTTTTTTTTTACACCTCACTGTTCTATTTAAAGGTAATTAAAAAATTACTTCCCTGCCTCAAAATTAATTCTGAAGTCTCAGAAGTAGTTGAAAGCCTACAATTCATATTCTACAACTGCTATAAAAAAAAAAAATTCCTGTTTTTTTCCTTCCATTTGATTACCATATATATACACACACATCAGGGATGTCTTGGTTTCGCTGAAATATTCGTGGGATGATGTTTGGTAGCTCTCATCTGCTAATTAAAGGGCAGGAGAAGAAAGATATTCTAAAAAGTTAGTTTCTGATATGACAGTGATGCTCAAGGATGTGGAAAAAAAAAAAATACATGAACAAAAATAGCTCTCAAAAGTGAAAAACAAAAAATCAAAGACAAGGGAATGTTCCCTCCCCCACACCCACCAAGTGCAATTTCCCCACGATGGATCAGTCTGCAGGCAGGCCTTCAAGAGCAGAAATAAACTGCTGCCTTTCTGAACCAGTGGGATTTGACCAGAAGGTGACAAGTTCTACTACAGAAAGAAATACAAGAGTCCCTCTTGCCTTGCCTGACTTACTACAGTCACTGAGACTCACAAGCTGGGCTGGATTCAAACTAAGGAAGGGCATAAGCCCATTTGGTTTCCTTTCACAGTAATTTTCAAGTCTTGAAAACTTGGGTCAGTCCCCTTAATACACATTCACTCTTCATTTTTACAACATTTTCCTTCCACCTTAGGAAAAACCTCAGAAACAGGAGGTGGTCAGAGGCTGGAGGAGAAGGCTCAGTTACCTGGAAAATGAGAGATTAACACAGATGCCTTTGTATTCACAGAAAACACAGAACGAAACGCAACAGTGGAGATCACTGCCAGGGAGCCACGAGACCACAGCAAAGGAGACCCTGCAGCAGTCAGCTGGAGAACACGGCAGACACGGGGATTTTTGGTTCAGTAAAAAGCTCTGCTTGTTTCTATTTGAATATAAATGTCTTCTGTGGAGTCAGAGGACTCTCCAGGCTTGGTATCCCCTGTAAAAGGAAGGCTCTTCCCCCAAGAAGGTGTTAGCCAGAGTTTTTTAAACCCGTATCTTTAAAATCAATAGCTGGAATGTCACCCCAAGGACCAAATACAAAGGGGTTTTGGTGCCTGAGCCAGAATTACTCAAATGAAGACCATATTTCTGCTCTCTGGCAAGGGTGGTGGGTTGACTTGGTGAGTTTTTAAACTGCTTGAGCTTCAGAGTGACTTTGTGAGGCCCAGGTTTTCCTGGGAGGGAGGAAGGAAAAAGGGAATTTCACTTCCCTTCTGTCCTTGTTCTCTGCTGACATTGTCCCCCGTGGCACAGCCTTACTGGGACGAGGCACAGGGTCACAGCTGCATCAAGTTGTGCTGTGCCACATGTCCACCTTCCACTTAGGTACCAAGGAGCTGCACTGCATTTCACTTCGGTGTACACTGAGGTCCAGCAGGGCACAGTTCCATTCAGTAAAATCAGCAACAGATGATAAACATAACCCCGGAAGGCAACAGGTCTACTGTAGCAATGTACAGTTTTTGAATAGAGGAAACTGGAAAGTAATCAGAGGGGGTGGGGAAGATGGAGGAACCTCTAAAACCTAAAAACTCAATGCAGAACAAATCGATACCTTTAGCTACCCTAAATACATGGGCACTACTCAACTTCTCCGCACTTGTTCACATAAACCCTGCACTTAACATTTGTTACCCGAGCACCATCCCAGAATGCACCCAACTCTGCAGCACAACAACATAAGCCCCAGGCTACAGTCTGTAAAGAGTGCTCCACAAGAGTAGTCAGCACTCAGCAATGCAATGATTTGAAATGTCAACGTGCTTTCATTCTTCAATCGTTCTTCTTGCCACCACAGCTTTTTGGGCCAGCAAGGAACCTTCGGGAGTTTGACCATTTGTGGGGGAAGCAGAACACCCTTCTTCGCAGGATTACATGATAATGGAGTAGCTTCGTTTTCAGCAGTGCTTTTCTTCTCCCTGTTGTTTAACACTGAATAGAGAAGCTGTTGAAAGCAAGAAAGCAAAGAAGACAGACAGCAGGAGGGGCACATCTCACCGAAGCATCATCCAGGAGCCCATTTGCTTGAATAAGAGGAAAAGCAGGGCAAAGAAGAGAGGAAAGAGCATCACATTTTTGCCTAAGCACCCAGGTAGTAGGTAGGCTTTAGAAACTGAAATGTTTACAGCTTCCAAGTTGTGCTCACTTTTAAATTGTTTTCTCTAAACTGGAAATTTACTTTCTAGGGTATCTAAACGATGCTCAAGGGGTAACTGCAAGTCTGGAGGTGCCACAGATCAGTTAAGAGGAATCTCTCTCGTTTAGTTATAAACAGAAAAGTGTTAATGTGCAGGGCAGGGGCTGCACTTTGTACTCGAGCACAGGGTGGTCTTAGTTCCTCAACCCAAGGGTTTAAAGGCAGGAAAAAAAAAATAAAATTAATAAGTCAAATCACCAATAGATACTAAGGCATATAAATGATGGACTGGAACCATTTGTTAAATATGACAAAGGTTACCAGAATTAGCATCTACAGGACTTTCCATATGCTACAAAATAATTATGAGGGCTGGGATTAAAAGGTGAATGATCAAGAAAATTTCATGGGGATTCAAGAAAGACCTCAATGTATTCAGGTCTAATAGCTCTGCGATTCACATGCATCTCCATTAAACATTGTTAAAAACTCTATGAAAGGGAAGTGAAGTTAACTGAATTTAACTCAGCTAATAAGTATTCTTTTGGATACTCTTTCGGACCAACATCTGGCTTCTTATCTGAACTTTCCAAGCTGCTTCTCAGTTACACAAAACTGGCGTGGGTATTTTGTAAGAACAAGCTCTCTCTAAAATTTTCCAATACTTTCTATCTTCAGGAATGCCAGAATTACCACAAGAATGTCTTTTTCCTGGCACTTTGAATTGTACTGATTCAGACCTCACTGATAGGACACACTAGAGGATAATTTATACAAGGAACGATGTTTTATTTACCAGTAGAGGTTCTGTTATGCCAAGCCAAACCAATTTGTTAAATCTGATAACCTGCTGACAGCGGCCTTTGCCTAGTCCTCCAGAGCAAAAAGTAATAGATTTAAAACCAAAAAACAACAAGAAAACAAACCAAAAAAACCAAACCATGTCCCACCACAAAAACCAGCAAAACAAACAAACAAAACCATGACCATGAAGTCATGGAAACCACCAGGGGAGCAGTCAGGAGTGTATCAAGACTTGTTACCCTTAGCACCCGTACTTTAATTCAAGTATTTAATACTATAAACTGAAGTCTTACCTATGAACTAATACAGATCACAGTGGGTGTTCCTCTTACAGGGACAACTGGATGTGAAATTAATTTACTCATCGGAACCAATGAAAATGACCAAACTCAACCAGTTTGCTGGTATTTCTCTCAATCAGGATGTAAATAGTTAATCAAAGGAAAAGACGTGGCCCTCCATTCTTCCTGGAGAGAACCTTAACAGAGTACTTTATAGAATGAAAAATTAATATGGTAGTTAGCAGAAAACCAGTGGTACTAGCTTACAGAGGGGCTGGATGAGCACATCCAAGCTGACTTAATGCACTTTCTGGAAGAACGCTTCAATTCTCTCAGCTTTCTGATTGCCTTTGGAATCAATTCAACAAAATCTCACCCTTTCTTTTCTTCTGAGTTTCCACTTCAAGTTGACAATGCAAGAAGTAAAAAGCCTGGTATCAAGTCACCAGATGAGGAAATTTTAGGACTCAAGTTACATTTAATTAAAGGAGAGTCATCCTTAAGCCAGCATTGTAAATGTTTGTCAGTGTTTTCCCTGCGTGCTCTCCAAAAAACCATTCATGCTGAAGACAAACTGTCTCCAATTTCTAATGCAGCCACTATGAATCAGAATAAAAATATTCCTCCCTATCTAGCAACAACATACCATCTTGGAGCACTTAAAACTCCACCTGTTCTGCAGTAAGAGCGTGTCTAATTTATATAAACTCTGGTTTATTCTGGGATGGAACATGAAATCCAGTGGAGGAAAGATTATACGTTAAGACATCAAGCCACCCAGTTGGACGTATGTTACTGTACAATCACACTATTCAGTGGTCTCTTCAATGAGACTTTTCATTAACTGACCCACCTCCTATCTGACGAGAGGAGCAGGACAACATCACCAGCACACAGTAGCACCATGAAGCTAACTAACCTCTTTATATTCTTAGAACACCGTACTAAACAATACCTTAACCCCAAAGAAATGGATTAAATCCAAAAATAAGCAAACATGAGATCTTGGAATGAAGAACTGCTGGAGCTGATCCAAAGCAGCAGTCTCTACCCTGACTGTGATATGTTTTGGATCACAGCCCTCAGCCCTTCTAATCTGTTTGTGCATCGCCCATATCTTCAGCAGAACCGTGCACCCCTTTGAAGTTGCTCTTCACATTTCAGCATGCATGCAGTGTTGTGTCTATTACAGAACTCAGCAAAGGCAGAGGTAACTACTGTCCGAAAAGATCCTTTTCTTTTTTTGCCGATAACATCTGGAACTTCAAGAAGGAAGATACTTTAAGCCTGCTGCTTTCCAGCTTTTTCCTCATGAGGAAGATTCAACATGGGTCCAAGAACACAAATTAACAAGAGTCAATGTAAACAGAGCAATATTTCTAGCCCTGTCTGCTGCGTTCATCACAGGAAAGCATCTTCCATCGCTTCCCTCCTCCCATCCTCCCTCGCTGCGTGATCAGAAAGGCATACCAAATGCTATAGCGTTCCTTTTTAACGGCATGCACATCAGCTGCCAGCAAGATAAATGCTCATCTCCTTCCTTGATCGCAGGCTGAAGATGGAATAAGATCTATTCATTCCTCCAGTCCATCTCCCTCCTTACAGGCATCTAATCCAAGCTAGCGGCGAAGGACTGTCTCTTCCAGCAGACCACACAGGGGAGCTGAGAAGTTGACTCCCAGTGGAGAAGTTGGCCTGCTAACTGAAAAAACCTGGTTTCCAAAACCTCCACCCTAATCCCCAAGCACAGTTCAGCCAGGGAAGATATGACCCTCACCTACCAGCCCTGCAGAACATTTTCCAGGGCTCTCTATGAGCTTTACAAAACCCCAACCAACAACGCTACCAGCGTTTTTCATGGAAGATTATTTACCTTCATTCCATCAAGAAGCTTTTCTTTATGTTCAAGTTACCTTCCTTTTTGCAGCCCGTAAGACTAGTTGCATCCTCTTGGAAAGCCTGATTACCTCTTGAGTACCCACACTTGAAGTTGTTGGTATCTTTGCTTCTTAGATAATCCGTTTATAGTAAGGATTTTCAGTCATTGCTCAGAAATCAGTCCATTGCTCTCCTAATCAGCTCTTTCCTTTCCCTCTCAAACTTTCAAAAGGCAGGTGTCCTGTATTTAAACCAGGGAGCCAGGTGCATCCACCCAGCACAAGCAAAGTGTGCTATTTTTCCAGTCATAACTGGGATATCACAGACAACCGAGCTGCCTTGTATCCCTGCGTCACCGCAGCAGCCATGCCTGACCACAGGCCCTTGATTTGTTTCAGGCCTGTGACTGTGTGCGTGCTCTTTCACACAATACACACCCGAACCTCCCATTCATCTTATTTTCACATTTCCATCCCTCGGTCTCAGACTGTTCTGCACGGTCGGTCTGTCTGCAGAGGGACAGTTCACTGCTGATAACCGCAGACACACGAGCTTTACACATGAAAAGGTAAAATGCACTGAGCTCTTCTGATGCCTTTCATGTTCATTCCTGGGTTGTCATCACCCTGGCTTCTATGTCGCACTAAGACTAAGCATTAATACATTTTATTCTTACACAGCAGATGCACCACCACGTTTCCCCAGAAGAGCTGCTGCTTCGCTTGCACAAGTGGCATACAGGGCACCTCCCTGGTGATACCCAATACCTTTCAGATCACAACTGCTCCCTGAATCACTCCTCAGCCTCCCAAGCATATTGAATTTCAGCCTGAGCATCACAAAGGAGTATATTGTCACCAACTGATGGGCAGGAAAGGATTTGGGGTTTACAGTTCCTGTGAGTCTTCCAGCAGTCACAGGGTAACGTGACAGAAAGTAAACACATTTCAAGTGAAAATAGCTTGGAATAAAATTGGTGTCCCTTTTCCCCACCCCCCAGCCCTGCACCTGTCTTTGTTTCAGACTCACAACCATGAGAAGAAACAACGTTTAACCCAACTGTCCGAGCGAGGGAATGCCTGGCATCACTGCACGGCGTTTGCCGAGTGAGCTGTCGGGTTCCGTTTAGCATTCCGCACCATTTCTACAGTTTGGCTTGCCTGGAAATTTTAAATGCAAATGTGTCTGCGGGGTGGCACGAGAGAACAATATCAGAATTTTACCTCACACCACAGCTCCTCGCTCGGCTCCACCCGACTCCCTTTCCCTCCATCCCGTACACGCAGGTTTTGCAGCTACTGAAACAAAGGCGTTAACAAGAAAATCTTTACCTGTTCTTTTTCCTACTGGAAGACTGTCCCTGGCTTTTCTGCTTAAACAGACTTAAACCACAGTTTCAATAATGCTTCAACATTGCCTACGACCCCAGCTTGAAACACAGAGCAGGCAAGCAATTTCTTTAATAGCAGGGAATAACAGCACTTAATTCAAATCACCCCCATATAGTATTGTCCATCTTCCAAGGGCTAGATACGCACGAGCTAATTAATCACTGTTTTCCCCACACCCCAAACTCGCCAGTCTTATCTTAAGAAGCCAGGGGGAAAGCAAACACCCCTGAGAGGATGTGCTTCTGGACAAGCATTTGTCATTCTCTTCTTTGTGCTCAGTGTCAATGTGTCCCAGGCCACAGATGTAGGCAGATAATTACCAGCTCTCATAACTCAACAGTTTCCTGAGAGGCTGTGGCCAGGGCTACCAGAGATGCAAATTTCTCATTGACCTTAATACGGAGACATTTATCTGCCAGTGATGTTCAAACACTTCAGACACGACCAGAACCAGACCTAACTGTATTCCCTCTGGTGCAAGGATGCTCTTGCCCATGCGTGGGACCAACTGCTCGTATAAATGTAGGTACAACCTGAGCACAGCTCAGCAGTTTGCACTGAGCTCCGCGAAATCAGAATACGTTCTACAAATTACAGTGCTGCTATTGTGTGGCAAAAAAAGCTCCAATTTTCCCCTCTAAAGAACAGCTTTTTGGTTTGCATTTGTGGTTTATTATTAAACACACACGCAAGAGCGATACTTTAAAGAAAAATCAAGAAGTAGGCCAGGAGGTCAGCGGATACGAATGGTCAGAGCCTCCAGCAGTGGATCAATCTACCTTGCTGCAGTTAATATCCTTTATATTTAATTTTACTGTTGAAACAGGAAACACTATTTTTAGCCATTACCTATTATTTTTATTCAAAGATTAAGGGCCACTTACAATTCTATTACCGATCTTGCGTTTTATAATGTGTATTTATGAAGCTGTTCATTAATCCCTCTGGCTTTTACATTTAAAAAAACCCACTTAAAGTAATTTTACTGGCTTTCTTTATTGTGGCTACATTTTACAACCGTAATTCTATTTGTCACAAAAATGCAAAGGAAACACCTCTAGAATGGAAATGCAAGGAGCTTCGACTAACTCAAGGATCAGATTTTTTTTTTGAAGTGCTATGGGCTTGATTTTCTTAAGCGTTGAAGACTCAGAACTTGGCTTGCACAGATACATTTCCCTCAAGGTCCCCAAAAGAACTCTGGATACAAAAGTCTGAGAAATGAAAGATCTCAGAAATATTGCGGTTTGCTCTGGAGCCTACACGGGTTCAAAATCTGGCTCTGTCTTGGATGAGGAGTACTTTTGGAAATTCCCCTTACACTGCCTGATTTGCAGTGCCTTTTTTACTGTGTATCCACTGGAAACGTGTCTTAATTCCATATTCCTTCCAGAGTCTTCCCCTAATTAGATTATTAATGAGGAAAAAGAAGCATTACATCATTCAATCAATGGTCTATGTTACATGAAATCCCTGTCAATACACGTTTCATAGTAAGCCCCACATTACTAGCCTACCACAGAGAACGCAGTTACGTGCAGCATTCATCTGACTCCCAGGAATAAGTTTTCAATATGCCACACTTCAGCTACTGGAGAAGTTATGAACAAAAGAACAGTTGTGGCAGGCAGCTCTACATCCAACTACCCACTAGATGCCAAATGTGCCCCTCATTCTATATCTGGCCTATACTGCTCTATTTCTTTCATTCCAAATGCAAGAAAGCTGTCTACTCACCACCTAATAGTCTTCCTCCACCTAAAAGGTAATAGGTGCACGTGACAGAAGAACTGAAAAGCATTTCTTTCAAATGAAGTGTCAAACTTTACATTTAGACCTACCTTTCCATTATCAATCAACATGCTGGTAAACACAGAAACCGACTGTTCCCTCTAATTTACAATGCAATGGTTAAAAGCACGTTGACTGGAAATGATGAACATTAGAACAGCTCAATCATTTCCTTGATCCTTTTTCTCAGGCTGTCTCTCTTGTTGCTTCTGCAATATTAAAACACTGGCATACATCCAACTCAATGTAATCTTCAAGAAAACCAAGACACCAGACCTTTAGCAACGATCACTTACAAGCTGCCAAAATTAACTGCAGCTGCACACACACAGAGGAAAACTGAAACGGATAAGCCCACCCTCATCCAAGAGGGGCTATCAGGCATCGTACACTCCGGGGTAGAAACATGCAAAATCATTCTGCAAAAAAAATATCTTACTCATGCACACAGGTCTTTCTTGCACGAAAAAGGCTCACAGCAGCCAACCCCAAGGAATGACAGAGCCAACTCCAGTTACCTGAGGTAGCTATTTCAGACTGCAAAAGCAAACAAACAAACAAACAAAGATGAGTGCCTGCACAAACGCTAGTTTAATATTCACGCAACGTGCGAAACCTGCGAGCCCCAGGTCCAGAACGAACACAGACCATCCGAACGGCTACGAGGGCTGCGTTTTACCCCACTTCACAGGAAGACACAAAGCCGGGAGCCCCCCCTCAGACCACAGAGGCCGTTCCTCCTCCACAAGCTCACCCCCCCCCCCACCCCCCCCCCCCCCCCC
>WTSP01009235.1:58851-100540 GCA_025331215.1 Actenoides lindsayi
TAGTCACTAAACTAATGTTACCTATGTCTTTAATGTGAAATAATTCTCTAATGATGTAACTACTGATCACCTCTTCATATCTATCATAAACATGGCATTTATTTTCAGGATCAACAAATTGCTTGTGAGTGATCCAGCAGTGCAGAGCGGGGCAGTATAAATGATAATTATGTTCTGCATATGATCATTATGTTCTGCAAGCGTCAAAGCAAGAAGCAGCATTTTTGCTAAGAAGGAGACATTAACTTTTCCCTCACCTGGTAAAAATACCAAATCCCTGTTTCAGCTTTGCCCAGAGCTTCTGATTATAATTTTTGTATCTATTTTGTTGCAAGCTTCCCTGCAACTTCAAAAGTAGTTCATTTAATTTGCTTATCTTATCATTAATTTACATGTCACTGGCTCTGCTGTTTCCCAGTTTAAAATCATAACTAAAACAAATGTGTTTAATAACCTTGCTGCAATTTAATAATCAATTGAAATAAATCTTCATCCCCTTTTTTTTTTTTTAACATTTTGAAGTTCTATCAAGAAATAACACAAACACAAATTAAACTCAAAAAAGGAAATTAGAAAATCAGGATAAATTTTCTTGGGTTTTTTTTATCTTTCAGTTATTTGCTTCAGGATTATGTAGCAGGTTTTTTTCCAGGCCTTTATCTTTGCTCTGTAAGCAAATAGCTTTATGAAAGTATTAGAAGTGGCCTTTTGACAGCTAAATGGGATAGAAGCAAAATTTCCATTTTATTCAAAGCTGCCTTCGCAAACCATGCAATTTTCCTTATCCAGCCAGTTTAAATTCAAGGCTTCTCTAGTGATAGCACACTCAGTCAAATTCGACAGGTTATTTCTATTAAAGTTTGGGGTTGAATGGAGACTAACTAGAATGTCGATTCTATTGTTAATATTTCATTCCAGTGGCAGAATGCAGTAGCTTGGATGGATTTAAGATGATAACAATCATAACATTTTTAGAATTTAAAAAGTATTTGTTTATATAGTTCAATTTGTTTAAATAAATACAATAATATTTCTGCCGATGCCCTTAAATGATATTTTCTCTGTAATTGCCTTTAATTATTTTTGCTGGCATGGCCTTAATAATTTGGCACAGTTATCATTTGTACTTTAAAACATTTTGTCATATTCTTATATCCTAAACCATATATTTAAATGATAAAGGCTGTTAATTTATCATTTCCTGTTATCTTACTGAAGGAAAACACACTTTACCATTTAAACTCATGGGGAAAACATTGTGCATTTAGCATCTCTCTGAGGTCAGTTGCACTTCAGAACTTGTTTTGTTTAACCTAATGTAGTGGAATCTCATTCATTGCTTTTCTGTTTCTTTCCCTTTAACTGATATTCTCTAGCAAAATCAACTTATTACTAAAGGAGGGTTGAGAAAATACCAGCTACTGCAGGTCCTTGATTTTCCTTTTCACCTCTTAATCTGCATCTGAAGAAAGACAATAACATAGCTGTGTGCAAAATCAAAATCTAAAAATGTAATATTATAAAAAGAGATAGAGTAGACAAACAATTTTTATCCAAATGTTACATAAATTCTTATTCTTAATGTTTAGCATCCTGGTAGCTAACTAATCAAATGTGATTTGGAAAATTTTATATAATATATAAAACATTTTTTTTGGCAACTGAAGCTTACTACCATGCAGGGGACAACCTAAAACTCTCATGAGACTAATGTCACATGTGAGGCTTTTCAGACTGTCTTGAGAGGGCAGTTCACAGGTTTAGGATGAAATTGAAGCTTGAAAAGTTAAATCAAACTTCTTAACTGTCTCTGCATTGATCTCTGTCTATGGATCAATCATTTCCATCAATTTCCTAGCTGCAAGATCCTTATTGAGTTACATTCATCCAATTGCGTGATGTGTTTTGTGGTCAGTGATAGAGTTACCATTTGTACCAGTCTTCTGTCTCAGGAAATCTAAAAAAATATCTTTGCAAAGCAGAACACAAAAATGTATTTATAAAAATATAGCCCTGGTGTGTGCACATAAATTTGTGTACAGCCAAGTTAGCATGCGCAGACCCAGTACTCAGGTGTATTGGTCTGACGGAGCTGGAGTTTATTTTCCCTGTAGCAGCCTTCCCAGTGCTGTGCTTTGCGTTGAGAGCTGGAAAGGTGCTGATAACACACGCCTGTTGTGGCTCCTGCTGGACAGGGCTCGCACAGCACCAAGGCTAGTTTTCCAACATTCCCCTCACAGTGGGATGGGGTGGACAAGATACTGGGAGGGGACACGACCAGAACAGCTGACCCAAACTGACCAAAGGGATATTCCATACCATGTGATGTCAGATCAACAATAAAAGCTAGGAAAAAAAAAAAAAAAAAGGGAAGGTGGGGGCATCTGCTTGTCTTCCAGAGCAATTGCTATGCATTTGGAGCCCTGCTTCCCAAACAGGGGCCAGACATCACTGTAGAGAAAAGTAGAGAATAAATCTTTGTTTTCTTTTGCTTCCACACACAGTCTTGCTTCACCTTTCATCAAACTCCCTTTGACTTAACCTATGAGTTTCATCTTATTTTCTTGCCCCTGGTCCAGCTGAGTGGAGGAGGGGGATAGCCACAGAGCAGCTTGGTGGGCACCTGGCATCCAGCCAAGATTAAACCACCACATCAGGTAAGAATGTACCTGCTGGTCAGACCTAATGCCCTTTGGAAAGGATATGGAGGTTTGACACTAGCCAGGGTGATTTTGACAAGCTAACTCTTAAAGTTCAAGTAGTAGTAACATTTAATTTTATCTTCTTTCCAAGAAAATAATAAAATGGAGCTAACATTTTGATGACAACCTAATGATCATCCAAGTAAAAGTAGCTGTTTTCTTATTTATAGACTGCATTTGTAAACAAGTTTCTTGCTTTCTGTATATTTTCACTCCAGACACTATTCTTGGATTTTGATCTTTTAGTGAATGATTTACTGCAGTGTGAATTTTGATACAGGCTTATGTAAATTTTCTTACTACTGACTCCTTCCCTTTACACAGTGTACAGCTAAAGAAGGACTGCAAATGACAAACCTGAATAAACAATACACAAAATGGAATAGAATAATCAAGCATTTGAGCTAAATACTTGCTGCTCCTATTTTTCTCCTTTATCTCCATGATCTGATGCCCATGTATTCCCAGAAAGTAAAAGTTGCACCATTCAAACGCAAACAACATGAAGAATGACATCATCACCCTATCTTATCAGAATGCCTGATCATATTCCAAATTTGAACATACATTCATGGAATTAATTTTTCTTGTTATTTAGTTATTATCTTAAACCAGTTACCACCCATAAAGTCAGGCTTATGAGGAGCTATCAAGCTTTGAACGCAACAGTTATCCCAGAAAATCTCTAAAGCACCGTTCACCAGAAGATGGAGAGCAGGATGAAGAACAGAAGCTACGTAACCAGGGATAGAATCATACTACACTGCCCAGCCTGTACTAGTTTTTCTCTAAGCATCCAAAATTAACCATCTGGGGGGCAATTATTAGGTTAGCAGTACTCTTGGTCTGAGAACAACCATTCTTCTGTTCTCATTTTCTTATAGTTATTCAAGGGATCTAATTTATATTGCTTCTGAAACAGAACCACAGAAATTATACTTTTTTTTTTTTTTTTTTTAAAAATCACCTCTATCTACTTTTAGAGTCCAGGTCAAACTTTAGGAAAACAGAAGTCAGCTTCAGAAAACAGGTTTGAACACCACCTGTGAGATGCACTGATGTCTTTCAGGCAAGTATGAGCCTGATGTAGATGGGGTTTATGGCTTTGTCTTTAGCATGTTTCAGCAGGGTAAATGTGTGTGCTCCTTTCCAGGCTTTTTCAAGACCAAGTATGTTTCTCTGTGGTGATTGGAAGTGTCAGAAGCTTTTTCAAATTGGACTCTGCTAAAACTCATGCAATCTCATAATACGGTTTTAGATGCCTTCAGACATCATGAATGGCATCCATCTGCAACTCCAATAGGACAGAGACCTTTCTAGGTTTATATCTGTCTATATTCTGTTTTAATGAAACTCTGAGTAACCATAGTAAGATAAAGCCCAGGACACACAGAGAATGATACACACTTAAGATTTCTAATAACCTTCAGCAGACAGCTACATCCTCATCCATTCATGTTTAGGTGTGATGGATCCCAGTATCACATCAGTGAGTCCCTACAGACAAATTGCAACAATAGCCAGTTTCAAATAGGCAATCCCATCAATTTGTCTTGTCATGGAATTTTCTAATCTAATTTCATAGCCCTGGAAACACAGCAATCTATCTAGGTGTATTGACTGGACTGAATTTACACAGGTCATTTGAAAGATAAAGGTCACGTACATACCAGGCCTCTGGACTGCATTTATTAACAGCATCCTCCTGACTTTGAAGATCATTAGTGTCATCTGGACCAATGCTGGAGTAAATGAAATGTGGCAGAACAAAAGACTGTTGCCAAGAGTGTAGATGTACATAACTGATACGCAAGGAGGTTCAGCCTTATTAGCCCCTGAAAAACCATACTGCTCCACAAAGTCAGTAACCAGCATAGCCTTTGCACAGGAGACTATCCAGCCTGGTGATTTTATAGCACATTTAATCGAAGAGAGAATACCAAAGAACTTCCTGACCTGAGGTTTATACAGCAATATTTATACAGGAGGCACAAGTTCTGGACAGGGGCATGTTTATTGCTGTGTAATATTCACATTTCAGGAGCTTGCAAAACCCAAACTGACAAAGAATCCCTGGTGAGAACTATTGTACATGTGTTCATTATTGTTATTTTTGGAAATAGCTCTGGATAACTAGTGGCTTTCTTAAAGTTGCCTGGAATCTTCATGGCTGACTCAGTTGTCAGGAACTGAGGAGCTGCCTGAAGGAAATACATGGCCAAGTGCAAATGCTTTCTGATTACAAAATTATTACAGTGTCTGTGGGACCTCTATTACACAGCTCTGAGAACACCCAGTGCTGGTGTGGTATTACAGCAATGGTTTCTTTGTAGGCCTTCTCAGGATTTGATGACAGTCAACAAGAGAGTTTAGCAAAACTGTACCTGTGCTCGTGAGAAAACTGGGAGTAACTTTTGCCAACATTCTCTATTAAAAACAAACAAACAAACAAACCCCAACCATATGTATTCTTAACTTCCAAAATTTCATTCTGAAAATATTATTTCAAAACTTGAGGGTTTTTTCCATTATCTGCCATGACCTTGAGAAAATACAGGCAAGGTCTACCTTGCCCCACACATCTAGGCAAACACCAACCCGATTTGCTGTTTAAGGTGCACAGAAAAATTCCCTGAGGATGAGCTAACTTGGTCTTCATGTACCAGGAAGATGTATTAGTCAAGTCTTAAATTGTTCAGGCAGAGTGTTGCACTGATACAGATCCAACGCTCCTAGACACATAGCCTCTGTGACATCTCCTTCACCTTACAGCATTCAATGTGCAGAAATGTTTCATTGCTTTCAGCCCTCATTCTTCCAGACCTCACTGTAGGTTTTTATTTCCCGTGATTCACCATCATGTTCTCTGTTGCTTTCTTACCATATGCACTATGGGAACCCTGGCATAAGAAACAATATAGAAGAAATGATGCAGGTGGGAAGCCCTAGCAACAACGATGAAAAGAAAATGCAAGATACTCAAACTTCCACAAAGTACTATCGTAATTCTTCAAGGCTGAGGCTTTCAAGTAAAGAAAGGCTTCCAAGGGGGGAAGAAAAAGAAACAACACAAAAAAAAAAGCCCAACCTTCAGAGGCTTTACAAGAATATATTCCAGAGAAAACTTTCCAGGAAAACTTTTTTCACTTCAGAAAAGAAAATTCTTTCCACTTTTACATTCCAGACACAGAGTGCTGAAGAGAAAACCTCCCAGAGAGAATAAATACCTGCCAGTTCAGAAAACTGTGCCAGGAAGGATTTGATTTGCCATTGAGGCTTCTTCAGATTGCAGGTTTCACAGTACCCATTCAGATATACCTTCTTGCTGAGAACTTTGTTTAATGCATGCTTCAAAAAGGAGATTTTCATACACTTTGTAAAAATAAGATTATTTTAGAACTTTGTAAATTTTATCATTTGAGCAACATACCTCTGAAAGGTAAATGTGAGCTTCAGTTCTTGTGGATATTTGAGACTGAGATTCTTATGCTCCTCTGCAGTCCCCATGTGTCTGCTATAACTGTGTATCACACATGAGGACTGAAGCTCACCTCAAATTCATACATGAAATGTCAAATGATATTATTCACCCAGAGGTGAGCTGAGGGGAGAAGACACATTATTCTGCTTTCATTGCACTTTTCCTATAATTTCAATAGTATTCTGCTGGAATGAGGAGACTGAGACTACTGTGTAAAATGTTCCACCAGAGAAAATTTAGAGGAGAAAACTACATTGTTAGAGTCTTTCCTTTTGTCCTATAGAAGGATGGGTTAATCCTAAACCATTCCTGGCAAGGACTGGTTACACAGATGGAGGCTCCAGAGTATCATACAGAACTCCTCTAAGTCAGTCTCATTTCTCTTACAAAATTGTTTCACAGATATCTAAACCAAATCTTCCTTGCTGAAATTTAAACTCAGTATGTCTTTTTCTACTGGACCTGTACAGAATAAATTATTCCTTCCCCTCTGGCAGCTGTTTCTTATATATTCGAAGACTTCTTTCACATCTTCCTTCTCCTTTCCTAGATATAGATAACCCACAAATACATTTGCCCTTTCACAGTATATTGCATTGGCGAGTGAAATCCAGGAATCAATTACACAGATTACAAGGGACTTAAATGACAGTGTAACAGGATACTCAAAGTCCTGTTTGAATGAACAGCATGTGAATACTTATTTAACATCAGTATTTGCCTACAGTGCATTATGACTTTATCTAATTAATTACTTGATGAATTTCTTGATTATGATAGCAGTGAATGTCTTTCCTCCCCACTCTTATCACTTACTTAAAACTATTCTGTTCAGCTGAGATATACATGCATCTGAGAGCTTCTTTAGATAGCAGGTACCAAAGAGCGGATACTCATTCCTGGGTTGTTTTTCTCACAACCTGTTGTCTGACGATCACAGTTACTAAATACCTCCAGCAGATCAGACTATTCAGAAGTCAAATGAGAAGGAAAAAAAAAAAAAAAAAGCAGCCTGAAGTATTCATTCATTTACCCATTTTTAAGATATTTCTCATCTCTTCTCTTTGTGCCAAGCCTTCAAGATGTAATTGGAATGTTGGATATACTCCTTCAAAATGTTCTCTGAACAAATTACCAAGTACCATTCTGCAAAATGAATGGATCACAAAGAGCAGCACTTCTTCAATGAAAAGCAGGCAAGCTGATATTCAAGTATTTAATCTTTTATTGGCTGTCACTTTCCTTCTCAGAACATTCTTGGGAATGGAATTCTTTTATTTCTTGATTATTTCCCAAGCAAAATTCTTTATGCAGTTCTCCTAATTTTACTGTCAATTTTAATTGAATGTTTTCATTCATTCCTGTGTAAAGTTTCATTTTAAAGACATTTATGTCTGGGAAATGCGTTGGTCTTTGCCAAATGTATTCTCACGTCTGTTGTTTTGTGAGCCATTATTACTTAAGGATTCTTGTTCATCAATCATACATGTGTACCAGCCTACATCTTTAAAATGTAAAGACCAGAATTATAACAAGGAAAAAAAACTTAATAACCCCAGTAGATCTGAAATGCCAAAAAGAAAAAGTCTGCTTGCCCAAAGTGAGATACATCTATTTATATGTTATTTCCCAGTCTCTTTAGTCACATAGCAAGGAATTGCTCATGTGTGAGCTGTGTCACAAAGTATTTATCCATAAACACAGATGATGGGTTCAGCAGAGGTCTGAGATATGTTTCATCATTATCTGCTGAGCCTGTGAGCTTTATCATGGTGCACAGCAGTGCGAACAGACCTGCTGGGATCAGCATAGGTACAAAGAAGTTTAGTGACTCTTTTTGCTATTACTGTCCTGATGAAGTAGTGAAAAAAGCCTTATGAAACACCTTGGATCTTTATATCATTTATGAGCTTTCTATCTATACATCTTACATATATCTTCATATCGATACTAAGACAGAATCAGAGAAAGGAAGCCTTCAATCCACATGCGTATGAGATTTGGGGGTTTCATAGCAGCAGATTATTGTACATCCACACAGACCCAGAGATAACAAACGGGAACTCCTGAAAGAGATTTCATTGTGGAGTATGAATGATACTGGGGGACTTCAGAAGAATGATGATTGTGTGTAAAAGGTTATAGAGCTAAAGTGTCGATTGGATTGTATAATGCTTTCACCTCAAGCCAGTTTACCTTTGCTATCATTTACCATCTTTACAGGGCATTGTGTGCAGACAAGATACATCCTTTCATGCCAAATCTCGAGGAAACAGCTACAATGGGAAGATGTTAAGAGAAGCTGCAGAGAGCTGAAGGTAGCTCCTGAAGGATCCAACTATGAAAAGTCAGGACAGCATTATCTTTTCCAGGCTGTGAATCACTCAGAGGCATTGGTTCATAACCCTGGGGCCACACTGATGTTTGTTCCTGATGTCAGCACTCCCTGGACACAGGTCTCTTGTTCACCCCAAATGGCAGAATATTGACTGGCTGATTTAAGCAGAATAAACAGTAGCATATGAACCCAAAATAGTCTGTGAAAGGGTCATCCTCCTCCTACTGCTGGTAATAAAGCACAAAAAATGCATGGAAAAGACTCTCAGACCTCTTATATAACCCAGCTATTATGATGGGTTTTCTCCTCTCCTAGCAAAAGTTATCCTCAGCAGAAAAAAAAGAAAAAAACATAGAAAAAAAGAAATAGAAGAAATTGGCACATACTTTGCTATTATCTTTCACATTTAAATGAATGGTGAGGCTGAGTATGGAAGAATAATTAAATGCTGTAGTAATTATATTGATTAATACCAGCATCATGTCTGACATTTATAATATAAACTGAAGGACAACCAACAACATGGATATGTGTGGTTATGACATTTCTTAAAGTGCCTTCAGAGATTAAAATCACTAGATAAATGTGAGTCATTACAGTTATCTTTGTGTTTTCCCCTTTTAAATTCTTTTTGCAGTGACTTGACAAATAAGGGAATGAGATGGTGTTTGGAAAAATCTTTCTTTTTTTTTCTCCCTGGCTGCTTCAACATCTAAGCAAAGAGCACCCAAAGAGACAAACAAAAACATTCTTGTCTTTTGAGTTCAGAGCAATGCACACAGCCATGTGTTCTTGTGTGCAAGGTGGACATGCTGTTATCTTGCAAGGTAACCATCTGTCTTTAAACCAAGTTCAGTTCAGCACAGCTGTGTCACCTTGGCTAAGTTTCACTTTCTTAGGTGTGAGAAAGTCCATGAGCTGAAGTCATGAAAAAATAAGAAAAACAAAAATAGACAAAAATTGTAATAGTTGAAATGATAAAGATTCAAGAGGAAAAATACTGATATGAAAAGCTGAAACTCCTAAAGGGAAAAAAAAAAGAAAAGAAAACCAAGGGGAAAAGTAAAGAATCAGAAGATTATATTTGATTGACAACAGACCACAACAGGAAGTGATGGAGATCTGCCTTTCTGCATTCTCGTGATTGCTTGGCTAAGAAAGACAGTCCAGGTGGCTCAGCAGAGTGATGAGCTTGTTAATGCTCAGACTCATATCATATGAATCTTACACACCTCCAGGGAACACTACCAAGTAAACAATTATATTCTTAAGCTCAGCAATATCTGGACTGCAGATACTCTTTGCTCATGGGGAAAAACACCAATACAAAGTTGACCAAGGCAGGCATGGTGGGGAGGTTGCAATGTTTGTCATATTTTGCAGCTCCTAGAAGCTCAGTTGTGCACAGGATTGTGTTCCTTTCTGTCCAAGCACAGAACGAGCACTGAAAGACAACTCCTTCCCAGACAGCATCCAGCCAAAACACTCAACAAGAAAGGCTTTTACCCCTTTTTCTGGCTGGAGATCAGGTATAAGGGGTTGAATGAAACTTCCTGACTTTTTTCTTCAAACGGTGTTAAAGTCAGCATGAGTCTTTCCAGGAATTCCATGATCCTTCTGAAGCAGAGGATCCTAAGGACTCCTGTATTTTTCAAATGAAAGTATTATGTCTGTAGTAGCACAGAATCAGAGAATCACAGAATTGCTCAGGTTGGAAAAGAGCTTTGAGATCATCAAGTCCAACCTCAACCTAATCCTACTACCCCAACTCTAACAACCCACCGCTAAACCATGTCCCTGAGCACCACATCCAAAAGGTTTTTAAACACATTCAGGGATAGTGACACAACCACTTCCCTGGGCAGCCTGTTCCAGTGTATAACAACCTTTTCTGTAAAGAAATGTTTCCTGATATCCAACCTAAGCTTGCCCTGGCACAACTTGAGGCCATTTCCCCTTGTCCTGTCACCTGTCACCAGTGAGAACAGACCAACACTGCTCTCAATACAACCTCCTTTCAGGTATTTGTAGAGAGCAATAAAGCCTCCCCTCAGCCTCCCCTTCCCCAGACTAAACAGCCCCAGCTCCCTCAGTCGCTCCTCATAGGGTATGTTTTCCAAATCCTGCACCAGTCTTGTAGCCCTCCTTTGGACCTGCCCCAGAACCTCAATGTCCTTTTTGTATTGAGGTGCCCAAAACTGAACACAGTACTCAAGGTGAGGCCTCAGTAGTGCCAAGTACAGGGGCAGGATCACTTCCCTGGTCCTGCTGGTCACACAAAATACAAGCCAGAATGCCATTGGCCTTCTTGGCCACCTGGGCACACTGCTGGCTCATATTCAATCGACTGTCAATAAATAAACCAAGGTCCTTTTCTGCCAGGCAGCTTTCCAGACACTCTTCCCCAAGCTTGTAGTGTTTCCTGGGGTTGTTCTGACCAAAAGGCAGGACCCAAAACTTGGCCCTATTGAAACTCATACAATTATCCTCAGCCCATCGATCCAGGCACAGTGTAGTCGTGCTAATCCAAGGATACAAGCAAGAGAAATTTTTAAGAGGAATATATATTACTAGCACATAATAATCTCAGTAATGCTACTAATACTTTTATATTGACCAAATCTGTTTCAGATCTGAAGAAGGGCTTGTATGATTGAAATCTTATCTGTTCAATTTTTTCCCCAATTACATCAACTGATCTAAAAAAAATACATTAGATTTGCCAAAAAATTTTGCTCTGATAATTTACACATTTCCTATCCTTTCCTATCTAGTTATACTCTATGATTGGGATCAGGAGTGAAAGAGGAGACAACACTGATGAGATAGATGAAAAACTGGTGATACCAAAATTTCTTATTAATTTATATTGATTTTTCAAGGTAAAAAGAAAAAGCAGAAGTTCTTAAATGTCAAAAAATTCTAAGTTTGATTATTCTTGGAATCAAACTTGGAGATTTTTCAGTATTAAAGTGAGATCTTTCTATTTTACAAAACCATGTATCTAAAATAAAAACACAGTTCACTATTTGGGGTGTTTTCAACTTTTCTGTTCATCCAAGATTCCCCTACACTAAAAAAAAGTTTGATCCACCCAAACCAGTTTCTGTCTCTCTGCATTTATTTATCAGAACTGCAGAAGCACTAAATGATCAATTATTTCAACAGCTCAAATTCTGCTCCATATGGGCAGGATAATATTCCTGTCTGAAACATTTCTTCTATGTACAGGCCTGCCTCAGATGATCCCCTCCTGAGAACATATCATGAGATATGCACCATTTATTTATGAAAGCATTTCATTGTTCTCATTCTGTCAGACAGTAGTTTTGTTACACCATACTATTTATCCCAGCAATTTACTTCCTTCTGGATTGATGTGCAAATTCTCTTACAGAAGCTGAGAAATACTGGACCTTTATCAAAGTGTGAAGGAGGTTAATATAATGGTCTCCAGGATAAGAGGTAAGTCCGTGCATATTTGGTCTGGTGTATATCTGTACAGGTTTGTAAAAACACTGGACAGAAGCATCTGTTAAAAAAGCATCAATTTCAAAAGGAATACTTTCTTATTTACTTGGTAGGTACAGAGGAGAGCTAGAGCTCCTTATAATAAATATAGCACTTAGTAATTAAATTTTCATATTTACAAGGTCCATGTAGTAAAAGTTCTAAATTAAATAAACTTCATCTGCATACATTTCAATCCAAAGGGCATCGTTAGAGGACAGTATCTCCAAGACAATAATGAGCTGTTTTCGTTAACCATGCCCTAATGATTACAGCAGGCTTGTACTTCAAGAGTCGTGAGATAGTTACCCAGGCGAGACCAAAGAAATAATTGTACATCTTTATCTATCTCCCCTTCCATGTAAATCACTGAGTTAGGCTATTTCCTGCCCTTGGGTTGAGGTACTCAGGAACCTCTTGATAAAGCTTTAATTGAACTTGGATATGGTGCAGATAAAGGATCAGAAAATGAAGTTTGATCTCAGTTACAGCTTTGGAAACCTGGAATAATGCAAACAAAGTATTGTAGGAAGGAACAAACTTGCATTTTCTGCCACTGCAATCCTGAACATAAACAGGACCTCTAATCTTCTTGATTCCTCTTACTGTTGCCAAATAAAGTTATGTTCAAAACTACAAAAAGAATTGACATGCTTTTTCCTATCCTTCCATTTGTCAATTATTTGTTTTTAATATAATCTATCGATGTATTAGTTATCACAGCGTAAAAACTTTGAACTTTAAATTTGGAAAATTTGTTTTTCAAATGTGACTGGTCTTCCATGCTATGTGATTTATTTTCATTTTTTCTATCAAAAAATGATATGTGATATTCTTTCCTTCTGTCAGGTCTATCTGATTTGTGTTTGACAAATATATATTATCCCTCATACTGCTAAGCAATTACCACTGAATAGCAGAAAACAGATCTATAAAGGCCTTAAGTCAATCATATTGTTCATCTTTTGTCCTTCATAGATCAACTAGATCTTTGTTATTGCAAATGAGTGTTTGTCCAGCTTGCTCTTTAAAGGCTTTAATGATGATAGAGTTCCTGCAGCTTCCCCAGACAATCTATTCCAGTACCTAATTATCCTTACAGTTGGAAAGGTTTTGTTTTTTTAATGTCTAAGTTAAATTTCCCTTGCCACTATTAAAAAGGCCATTACTTTTTGTACTATCCACAGTGGACATGAAGGAAAGATTATTCACTTTTTTTTTTTACAGAACTTTTTCAGTGTTTGAAGATCAATATCATGTTCTCTTCCTTTCCTTTCCTTTCCATCAAGCAGTCACAAAAACTTCATAGTGTATTTATAAGCTATGTTCTCAGACCTTACTTGCAAGTCATACTTCTAGGGTGTTACATTATTTTTGCTAAACTCTGAATATTCTTCAAATGGTACAAATATTTGCCAAAGTGCTGTGATTAAAATTGGGCACAATGTTACAGCTGGTGTCTTAACATCAGTAGTATCATGCAAACAACATTGGCAGTATTTGGGCAGCTGTAAGAATAAATGTTCTGAGTTGTATCTTTATTTCTCCATTTATTGTTCTGTTCAGATACACATTGTGCTAGTGTTTTGAAGCTGCAGAAACCAGGGACAGTTCTCAGCCCTGGTTTATGCCAACTGAGGATCTCCTTTTCCAGCCTCATTCAAGCCATACAGATATTCACCAGATGTTCATCCACTTATTGGCTTTGTTGGTTTAAGCAAGGAAATTTTTCTTACAAATTGCTGGTCATGAACCAGAGCCAGTTCTTGAGGCTCCAGATATGACAGATAATGTAAGCCCTCCTAATACAATTTTGTTCTGTCACATAGCCATACCCTAGCATCTCCCAACATCAGCCAAAATTTGGATCAATCACTAACATAGCCATGTACATATGTTGAGTTTATTTGAATAATATTCACTAACCTACTGTTCATTGCATGTCATCCAAGCAGAACTATCATGTACTATCAATGGCCTTGGTTTCCAGATTTAGCTGTATGAATCACAAAAGTCATCAAACCTTCTGTGCAAGGATTTTCACCTACTACTACACAGAACCATAGAGTGTTGGCTGGGCATGACCTTGGGAGAGCCTCTGGTCTAACTTCTGTTTTGAAGGAGAACTCTTAATACAAATGGATCTAGTCAGCCATGGCTCTGTGTAGATAGTATTTTCTTCAGTAGTGGTGAAGTGAAAGCCCAGATTCCATAATCTAGTTAAACATATGGTTAATGCCATTCCACAAACTTCAATAAAGTTGATCATGTACTTAAATTCAAACTCATGAATAAAACCTAGAATCTGAAACCTATAAAAAGCAGAGTTTATACCAAGGTTGAGACTATACTTTGAGAATCACCTGCAGAGAAAAGAAAAAAAAGTCACCCCAACAAATTGTTGTTTCGAGAATACTGCAAAAATTGAAGTAAGTCAGTTAACATGTTCTGTGATGAATGGCATCCTTCTGTATACAGGAGTCTTTCTAAAGGTTTTCTGGCTTATTTAAATGCTTGCACTGAGAGAAATCTTGTCTTAAGGTTCCTGGGTGATCAGCTTACACGGAGGAAAGTGCCTGCTCCAAGTGTGAGACATCAGTTCTGCTCTGAATATCACAGTTATTAGCTGCAGAGCCTGAGTCCAATCATCAACCCGCCAGAACCTCAATCCTCAGCAACTGCCTATGGTGTGCTGTGACAGGCATTAATTAGTGATTATAGGAAAGACTAGTTGAAGAGTGGAAAAAAGCACTATCTGAGCTACATATGAATAATATTTATTCCCGGTGGAGGCACCAGTTCCAGCAGGCTGGTCCTCACTACACTCAAGTCTCTTGAGTCCCAGTGGGCCTCATACCTACTCCCTGAGAACAGAGCCCATAGCTGTATCATTAATTCGGTCTTAAAAATTCAAACAATATCTAGTTAAAAATAACAGACTGATGGCTGGTTTGAGGTGTATATGCTCTCATGATGCCCCATTCTGCCTCTCCTTATAACCCAGTTTCAAAAACCATCCATACAGATGCATATGTGGCCAAAGACCAGCCCTTTCCACCTGTCTTACCAGGTTTTGCCATTTTCAATCTTCCAGTGCTTGGTGCTTTTATTTTCTAACCCGCCTACTTGCACCAAGGCCAAATCTCGAGTCTGAATGACTTCCCATAAATCTGCTGCCCTCTCATGGTCACTAAGGTGTTCACTTTGGCAGACCAATACAGTCCATGAAAGCAGGGCCTTCTTTAACCAAAGACAAGTATAGTTTTCAGATTTGAAGAAGGAATTTGGGGTTTTCTGTAGAACTGGACAGTCTCACGGTTTTTTACTAGCCAAGCAGATATTAAAAAATATCTGTGTCTGGTGCATTTTTTTCAATGAAGGAGTCTGATCCAGGTCTAACCATAATGAGAAAATCCCAAATTAATGGAAGCAGATAGTCCACAGATAACCATAACTACAGGTGTTACCATAATCTTAAAACAATAATTAGCTTCATAATGAATAATTGCTGTCAACTAGGTAACTCACAAATTTGTATGCCCCCTGTAAAATCTAAGCAGCTGGAAAGTTACTCCTGAAGTCCCAGGTAAGAGAATAATTAAAGTACCTGTCTAGCACCAATTATATATTACAAAGAAGAAATAAAAAAATAGAAATGTATTTTTAAACTACAAAGCCCCTCAGAATATAGAATTTAAGCATTCCACTTTGAAAACTATCAGAAGGAGAATGTAGGGAACTTATTAAAATGATTAATTTTGCATTTCCTCCCCCCCATTAATCCTCACAATTCTATATCAATACATGCAATTGTATGGTAAATTTCAGTTTTACTGAAATATTGTTCTATTTCAGAAACAGTATTTGAAAAAATGGCAAATAGATATATCTGCATTGAAAATAAAAGCTAATGATATCTGTAATTTCCATTAAAAATTCACTTAAAATATGAAGAAAAAAAAAGCTTTGTAATGAAAAAAATATATTAAAAATTCAAAATTATGTTTAAGGGATTTTTTTTAACCTTCTTTCATGTCAATCCTAATTATCTGCATTTTTGGCTAAGGACTATGAAAGTATCTGTATGATTAAAATAAATATGCATGCATATCTGATTCATATGCTCCTTCAGAACAGCTTTATTCTTTATCTTCCCCATCTGTTTCAAGGATGAAAGGAACAAGAAGGCAGATTCCATACAATGGCTTCAAAATTGTGGTTTTTCTTTCTTTCACCTTATTCTTGTTCTGCATCTGATGTTAATTCTTTAATATAAAGACTCAGATAAAAAAAAAAATCATAAAAACTCTGAAGTACTTTCCTTCAGTTCTTGCCATTCTCAACAGTGCTACAGCTGCTGTTGAGGGGTTTATATTAATAAATTACACTTTATTAAATTTGGGAGGTGTTTTGTTTTGTTTTAGTTTTTCTCCTGGGGATCTAACTATGTAAAATCAAACAAATTAGAATTGGTCAGGAAACATGATCCAAACTAACATGAGATTTAAGATTATCTCTAATATAGTCAAAATCTAATTTGGTCCCACTGTAGACCTAATGCCAAAGAAGCATACAATTGGAATTAAAGTCAATATAAGATTCACAGAAATATCAGAGTTGTGACACCAACTATACTGATCAGCAGTGGTATTTGTCTTGATGAGCTGAAAAAGGATATGAACAATTCCATCAGAAGTGCTATGGAAAACATGATGGGCAGTTTCTTCTCATGACAGAATGGACTGGAGTCTCAACTACAGCCCTTCAGTGCTTTTTTTTTGAATTTTAGAAATTACAAAGGTAAATGAAAAACAAAGATTTTGTAGCAGGTCCACTGTGAATATAAATCAGTAGATCCCTTCTGTAGTCAAGTGAGCTGTTTTGATTTACAGCTGGGAGGACTGTACCAACAAATCATATGTATGCCAAAATAAGCTAAAGAAAATCAGAGAAAATAAGATAGCTTGTTTGTAAAGACAAAAATATGTTAATTGGAAATATTTAAGTTTGTCAGTTAAAATTTACAGAAGTCATTTTGGGAGTTGGATGGCAAGCTGTGATTCAGCAGATAGCTGTTTTCCATTACCCACTTGCTTCTTAACTGCTTCAAAGTCTGGAGTGTCAATTACCCTTATCATTACCTCATGAAGGGCCAGATAAAATACTCCATCATTCACTGATCATAAGTACTGTGTGGGCTGTAAAGACACCACCTAGAACATACACTCAATTATGAGGATAAACATGATGGGGCTCATAAGGCAAAAAAAAATAACGTAAAATATCTGCTGCATGAACCCTAAATAAACAAATGTTGTTTCACACACTCAGTGTAGTGCCCAGAAAACAACACTGCAGAATCAACTAATAAACACATGTTTAGCCTTAATATTCACTTCAGTGGCATAAAGACAGGTCTTTTATTTACCACATTTTCATTTCTTTTCAGCATGTTTTCCACTGGGTAATAAGCCATTGACTGACTTACAGTTCAATGGCACTTTGTAAATTAGATCCAATCAAGTTTTATCTAAATGATAAAAACAAGTGCAGAAGAAACATGAGGAGCAAAAGACTGCAAAATCCCAGGAACAGCATAATACATTTCATGTCACTGTTAGAGATTTTGAGGGAGGGGGAATTTTGGTATTTTCTTAAACTTGAAAAAAATTGTTGTTTTCTCTTCTTAGTTTCTGAAGGTTATGAAGCTGGCTAAAGAAAAGAAATACTGAAAATTATATTTCCAGTCCAGTGTGACCTGCTATGGTAGTACCACCATTTCTGACCATCCATTTCTAAAACAGCCAAGCAGAGTCTTCTGACAGTCACCAGCCTTAACCAGTTCTTCAGTTGATGAAGTTTTCCATACAAAAAGCACTATATCATACTTATAGAGAGGTACAAGATTTTAAGAGTATTGATCTTAAAGCCGACTCCAGGAATCCCTGCACCTTTCTGCAGTATTAACTTCTGCTGGGCCACATCCACTCACGGCAGCTTTGCACAGGAAGGCATCATATTGTAGGTGAGCATGACACATACTTCAGGTGAATGGGAGAGAGATGCAGGTTGAAACATCTATTTGATTCAGGCTTGAATCTTTCAACAGAATTTCATAAAAAATCAAACCAAACACAGTCTGTTTCTGTTGCATGCCAGAATAAGATCAAATTTGAAAATTTATCACAAAGTGGACTTGTCAGGTCCCTGCCAGCATTGCTCCTCACAACCACCTGCTATATGGGAGCTGAAGTTATTCCTCAGTGAAAAAGAGGATGTTACTGATTCTGTCAAAGCCAGTTTAGATAATATTCACATTATCTCAAAAGATAAGAATTTAAAAAGGAGCCACTCACAGTTTTCTACATTTCTTTTGTTGTTGTTGTTGTTTTAATTACAGCAGATAATTTCCTAATCTCTCACTGTTGCTGTAAAATAAAAGCTGCTGTTCAATATGACTCTTGCAAAGTAGGCAGCACGCATTTTAACATATTCTTCCAGAGATTAAATCTTTTGAGTGGCTGTCAGAGGTCAGGAGACACACTGCTTTAGAGACTTAAGCATGAAAGAAGAACTTAGTTATCAATTTATACACAAAGACAGTTGCTAAATGATTTTTAAAACCATGAAAAATGAAAATGCTTCATAAGACAATTAAGAGATTCACACCTTCAGCATAGCTTGCTGCATCTGCATGGCTTAGACATATTTTACCTCTTAGTCCAATCGTTCTCTAAGTTTCTAACACAGATTTATATTATGGAAGGGAAGCTCTAACAGAGGCTTTGCCATATCTGAACTGTGGTTTTGTTTCTTTAAGTACTGCTTTATTTGGAAAAAAAAAAAATTTAAAAAAGTTCTGCTGTAATTTAGCAATTAATGGGAATCCAAAATGTACTGAATTCTCAACTGCCTTTCTCATGAACCAAGAACAAAATTTTTTGTTATCATCTTATATCTCTGGCTTTCTCAGGATTCAGTCAAGTTGCAGCTATTGAAAACTGGGCTTGTCTCTATCTATCTTGCACGGAAATGGGGCTTACAGCAGGAAACAATAGAAGAAGGAGAAAGTGCAGAGACACCCTGTGTTTCTAGATAATTCATTGTTTTGGGAGATGTGTTGTAACCACCATAGCCTTGCAGTTGTTACATGGTAAGCAAAAGCTGGTTAAATCACGGTTACTTGAAACAGGGTCTTGAATACTGAGAAGAAACAGTCAGGGAAAAGAAGAATTTTTGATAATGGTAATGGGTTTAAAACAGGTTCCTTTGTTTGTCTTCCCACAGCAGCTAAACTTTCTTTTGCATTTAGTGTGGGGTTGGGGAACGTATGAGTTTCTATAATAGCTCTTACTAACTTAGGTGGGATTGTAAAGCAAATTAAAATGTAAAGGTTGTTATAATAACAAACAACAACAATAGCAAGTTCTGATAGTAGCACAGCAGCTTGAGCACAATCAGTTGTTTAACAAAGCTGCAGGAAAAAAATGCTGCTGAGAAATGCAATGCACTCTGGGGAATGTAGGGAATCCGTCTGTTGTAAGAGTCAGTGCAATCTGATAAGCCAAAAATAAATTACTTTTCTGCTCTGATTACTTGACTGGAAGGGATATTATGATGAGAGAAGTCATCTTTTGGTATCAGTGTCTAGAAAAAAAAGGACAGACTCAAATCTAGCTACGATTGACCAACTATTTAGATGCAACAGCATTTATAAAAGATTGAGAGGACTCCAGTAGGCCTCCCATACATATTTCTTTGCAGAAAATGAGATTTTTACAATGTGATACGCGAAAGGAGAAAACAGTATAATATCTACAGCAAGCCACGCTATACAGTTTCATGCAGGACAGCAGTGCCAAATGAGGAGAGCTTCAATGAGCTAAACCCCGTCCTTGGTCCTGCCTTTCACTTGCTATCTAAGGTAAGATTCCACTTCTGCTACTCTCCTGATCAATCACCTTTCAAAATATTTTTATATCATAATGCATACTTTTTAAGTCTCTGTCTTCACCTAATCCTCTAAATACTACTGTACAACAGTTAATTCATTTAATAATGAGAATAAATCTATGTAAAGCAGAGAGATGCAGTCCTGCACAGGCAGAAATATTAGCAAGGCAATGGAGTCAGGAGGTTTACAAGGATGGCATCAAGCCTGGAGGGGACAGATGAAATTCTGTGCTGTAACATGGACTTGCCCTGCTGGTTATAGTATGGTCCAGTCTAGCAATGGCCAAACATAACACAAGCATAAAGGATGGGCTGAGTGCTTAATACAGAGTCTGTTCTAGGAAACAAGACATCCATTTATTCATTTGCCACTAGCTCGCACTTGTCAAAGAAGATAACACTTGCCTTTAACAGTAGACAGAATTTGCCTGCTGGTTTGTAGGTTATTGAATTGACCTCTGATTTTCAGGGATACATTTGGAAACTTTACTTCTTAAATAGGTTTTTGATTCAAAGATATAAGAAATCCCTCTAAGGATATTTACAGTGACTGGTTATCTGGCGTTGACATTAATTGTGCTGGCATATTTTGCAGAACCACCTCAAGTGTAACATTACCTGAACTGTAAGACCCTTCCATATATAATAGTCTAGCTTAATATACTTCATAGATGTATCCCCTGCTTTGTGCCTATCGCTTAGCTGAAAGAATCCGGGCAATTTTACACAGATGTCTCTTGGGCTGAGGCCTGTAGGCACATTCATAATGATTAAGGATGTGCTTTTATTTGCTGCATATCTGTATAGTACATAGGCTTTTTTTTTTTTTTTCCCATAAATCTGCTCTCCAAAGAGAACAAATAACTTGGCAGCAAATATATCTTAAAATCAAAATGTCCAACATCTTATAGCAGAGCTCAAAACTCTTCCTGTCACAGATTACAGTCTCCATATGTATAGAGCCCTTCTTCAGCTCCTAAGTCTCATTTATGTACCTTTTTTTTTTTTTTGTGGCAACTATTTCAATTACCAACATTTAGTTAATGAGTTAAGGTTTTATCAATCAAAAATACACAAGATGGATTCTGATAAAAGCAAGCAATACCTTGGCTGTATTGTTCCATTTTTTACCAGTTTAGTATCCTCTTGTTCTTGTGGTATGGGACTGTAGTCTTTCAACTCTAACTCACCACTCTAGAGAGCCCAGAGTCCTGACACTATGAAGAGTAATGTCAAATCTTGACCCAGTTAGGAGGTGAATGCAAGATCAGCACACTTGAGTGTGACCACAATGACATCATCTCACAGCAGGTCATTTCTGCAGTGGATGGTGTGACAGGGTGGTGAGGTAGCAGTGTAAGGTGATGCCAGACTGCAAGCTGTAAGTGCTGGAGCTTTTCAGTTAGCAGTCACAACCAAATGGACTGCCCCTTCTGCAGATTCCCTTTTTCTGTGTTTTGTAAGGGTTTATTAAATTCTATTAACCTGATAGCTTGACAGTTTTGTAGCTTATTGGTGAAGCATTATAAATTTATTGAATTATTGCTATTGGCACAGTAACTGGATTGCTTATTCTGAATTTAGGTCAGGAATTACCATAATCACGGCTTCTCTATGAAATGACGGTACCAATTATTTATCCCTGTTGGTTGATTTTAATAACACACATCAAAGGGGAACAGGAACCCTGTTCCCTTAGAAAAATGAAATGGACCCAGCCTGCTGAGACTCTAGGTGTATATCAGCTTGTTCTCCAAAAAGACCCATTAGCATCCTTCAAATTACCTATCGGTTCTTATATAGCAGAAATAAGAGTGGATCTAGAATGATGAAAACAGTAATGGAAATACATGTTGGAATTTTCTGGTTGTTTCAATGCATTACAACACATGTAGTGCATTCACATTCACTGATGCTGCATTGGAGAACGATGAAAAAGAAATTATGATGAAATTTTGACATTCAAAACAGTAACAGTTGTGTTATTATCAGCAATGTACATAGAAATGCAAAGCCCAGATTCATGTTTCACCAAAATCTGTATTATTTTTGTTTTGTTCTAACATGTGTAAAAAATATAAGTTCTACATTTTATATAAATTATTTTTGCCTAACAGTACCTTGATTTGAGGCTTTTTGGTACTTTGAGGTCTAGAAGTGGAATACTGCAAGATTTCAGCAGTTATGGAACAAATAGCCAGGTAGTTACTGTAATGACTGTAATGGAATCACATCCACTCTGACAGAATCTCAACCCATCTCTGCTATTTTCATTAACAGTCCCACCGCACTCACAATGTTAAATGTATCACATTGAACATCTCACTGGAACTGATCAGAATGATTAAGTTGTTGAACAAATAAAAAAAGGAAAAAAAAACAAAAACAAAAAACAAAATGACAACTGTCCGAAAACAGCTACAGAGCTTGATTACCGTGTATTTGTTACTCCTGTACGCAGCACGGGTGAGCTGCAAACGGAGGTTTTCCTAAGCAATCCCTTCCTGGTGCTGCCAATATTAAGAGTTTCACTTCTCATGACATCCTACACTACATTGCATTTTTCTTTATCTATCACCAGTTCAAAAGCTCTTGTTAAAGTTTTCAAGAAGATTGTTCAAGAGAAAAGAGTCCATCAGGAGGCAGGTATTTTAAGGAGCCAGTCTGAAATCCATAGGATTTCAAGAATTCTTTTTACAAGGTGGCAGGCAGCTTTGTAAAACAAAGTAAACCTGGTCAAAAAAAAAGTCATGCAGGACAATAGGAAATCACGGGGAATAACTAAGGCTCTGGTTTTTCTTTTTCCTAGTTCAAGGTCTGAAAATCCTTGGTTGTTGTAGGGCACCAAGTGTTTGAAGGCCAGGAGGCGAAATGTAGAAAATCATTATGCCCAACTGGAAGCAGAATCCAAGCCCTATATATGCAACATTACAATAGCCTTCATGGGTAAATTTGGTGTCTTTTCATGTTGCAATGGATTGGGATGAGGAAGATGTCTCCTTCAAGCCCACAGTGGGCAGAGAGATGCAGTCCAGACAGTGACCATGAGCCCAGCAAATCCCACTGGTCTATGCACTGACAGTATGTCCTGCTCTCCCAAGACACCTAGCTCTCATGGTCTTCACATGAGAACCTCAACACCAAGCTGCAGCCTTAGGTGCTGTTGCAGCAGTTCCAGCCCTTGTCACTCAGTCTTTCAACCTGGCCTCCAACATCCTCTCAGGACTCATCATTATTCTGGCAAACACACTTGATATTAAAGTGTTTCCATCAGCTTTGCCAGTTGTGGATCAATCTTGATGACAAGAATTTGAAGGCCTTCATATGTTAGGACTCTTGAATGATTACAGAATACTGTCATGCTTGTTTCAGTGGGAATTCACAGAGTGATGACAGAGTTAAATATGATGAATGGAATGTTTGTAATCAGCAGATTGAACATCTACCACTATGAGCAAAAAGGGATCCTCCAGTTTAATAGGAAGACACACTGCAGTTTCCAGATTTTTGACTCCTTTCCCTAAGCATTCACTACTGGCCCTGGAAGACGTACACTGGGAGTGCTGATAGTGCCTGCATTTGACACCAAATGAAGCTATTTTCCTCATTAACAGGGAGTAGAGAACAGGATGCAACCCACATTAAACGTTCTCTTTTGCAATCTGTCACTTTAAAAAAATAATAGCCAAAGATCATACAAGGAGGTAAGAGTGTAGCAAGTCATTAATATCATCTACATGCGGCAAATTGCTTGTCATGCTTCCTTTACACTCATTTATGTCTAAATAGGACTGTTTGAAATGAGACAATAAATATTTTTCACATAGCCTCATTTGTTAATAAAGATGAGTTCCCTAAGTTTCTTACAGTCTGAGGAGTTGAATCAAAGAGAAGAAAATCACAGAAACAAAAAAAAAAAAGGGCAAATACAAATTTACAATAACAGAAACAGAAACTTCATGGACTTAGACATATAAATAACTGACTTAAATAATGTTGTAAATCTTATATATCTTATTTCTACTCAGAAGAGGATGACATCATAATGGGAAAAAAATAATAATCATCAATATTGTTTTCCCCTATGGCAGAAAGTAGTGTATGTGTAATGAAGACTGATTGAGAAGTAAGCACAAATATTTTTGCAACTTCAAATCATTGCAAAACCATCAGTGAACTGTACAACTCTACATTGCATACATTATCTTAAGAAATTTCCACTTTCAAATTGAGAGTTCTGGAGTGGCATTAGGATAACTCATACTCATTTTTCATCAGCAATTTTTGATTATCCTCGCCCAACATTTTCAGAGGGTGATCCCAAAGAAGCTTGAACTTCTCACTTGCTTTTACAGGAAGAAGTTTACGGTGGCAAAACTTCTACAGAAAAAATCTACAGAGTCAAGTTTCATAGAATCATAGAATACCAGGTTGGAAAGGACCTCAAGGATCATCTAGTTCAACCTTTTAATGTAAATAAAACCCAAAAATAAATATATACATATAGTTTAAATGAGATGGCCCAGCACCTTGTCAACCTGAGTCTTAAAACTGTCCAGTGTAGGGGACTCCACCGCTTCCCTTGGGAGATTAGTCCAATGTCTAGTTGTTCTTCTGGTGAAAAATTTTCTTCTGGAGTCTAGTCAAAAACTGCCCAGGAGTAAATTGTACTCATTACCCCTTGTCTTTTCCATGTGACTCCTTGTAAAAAGGAAGTTTCCATCTTCTTGGTAGCCACCTTTTATTACTGGTACATGGTGATAAGGTCTCTCCTAAGCCTTCTCTTCTCAAGGCTGAACAAACCCAGCTTTCTCAGCCTTTCTTCATATGGCAGGCTGTCCAGTCCTCTGATAATCCTCGTGGCCCTTCTCTGGACCCTCTCCAGACTGTCCACAACCCGTTTGTATAGCAGGGACCAAAACTGAAGGCAGTACTCAAGGTGTGGTCTGACCAGCACTGAGTAGAGTGGGATAATGACTTCTCTATCTCTGCTGGTGATGCCCTTGTTAATGCAACCCAGCACCCTGTTGGTTTTCTTTGTCACTGCAGCACACTTCATTCATGTTGAGCTTGTTGTCCACCAAGACCCCAGGTCCCTTTCCACAGGGCTGCTCTCCAGCCATGTGGATCCCAGTCTGAGCTGCATTCCTGGGTTATGTATTCCCAGGTGCAAGACCCTACGCTTGTCTCCACTGAACTTCATGAGGTTCCTAGCCTACTCCTCCAGCCTGTCCAGGTCTTCCTGTACTCTTTCCCTGGTAGCTAATTTCATACTTCAGAGTTAAACCCTTATGTAATAATGCTGACAGATGGTTTGTATCAGTGATTGTGATCTGGTAAAGTAGTAAGAGGCCTGACCAAGGAATATTTTATATTATTTCATAACATTTCATAATTGAATGATATAAAGATAGAAGCCAAACCTCAGTTCTAGATTTAACAGATTCCACGGTATATTCAAGAATCTTCAGACATGAAAATCAAAGGCAATGAAAGTGAGGACAGCTTTATTTGGCAGGTGCTGATTTGGAATGAGATGTTGCACAGCAGGATAATAAATTTTGACTCAATGAAAATGATAATTATAGAAGAAAACATACTGAGGATACCACTAAATCAAGTTCTTAAAAGGACAGGTAAAATATCTGTTTGGTTTAATTACATTTCTTCCACTTATTTGTTCTATTATTTAATCCACCCGCAAAGTCAGAATTATAGCTTTAATTCACTTTCTCGTTTGTTGCTGAAAAGCCAGTGTTTGCCTCTGTTATCATCTAGGCTCTGTATAGTTTAACACACAGCAGTTGTATGTCTTTAGATCATCACAGACTAAGACCAATGGGATACCACACAAGTGGATTGTATCACCATTTAGATTTACCTCTTTTTTCTTTGACAAAACACAGAACCTTTAAACTGGATATTTCATGCTTACAGCGTTAAAGTTATGTGAGATGTATCCTATTCACAGTAGTTATTACTGAACATTCTCTTCTCAATAAAGATGACAATGTATCCCTCAGATGAAAAGTCTAAAAATCAGGAATGTTAACCTTCCCAGATTTGAATTAGTGTCACCATTAAATAATTGTTTTCAAAAATCAAGTGTGATTCTCATATGTAGAGCAGCCATATTACATCCTACTTTGGAAGAAGAATCGCACTTGAATATAAATCTAATATTTAATAAAGGTCAGCACTTTACAGAAGCTGGTGAAAACTATTCATGAAACTGATCAACCCTACATATGTTTTCTAAACATTCACAGTAGGCAAATTTCCTATATGGTATTCACACAGACACTAGAAGTGACAGCTTACACACACACACACACACACTCTGAGCAGTAGATACAAAACTTTCTCAAATTCAAAGCTGACTTGTGTATTGGAAATGCACAAAGACTGTGTCTCATATCATCTAGAGGCTGGAAATCACTAACAAAAACTGTTAGACATATAATACTGAGAAAGTCTAGATTTCTCCTTGGATGAGTAACAGACAGAAAAGGGGAATGAACTTTGTTAACAAAATTAAGGAGTTAAAATTCCTAGAATCCTAAAGAAACTTGATCAAATTACAATCTACTGCAAGCTCTTATGCATTTTTATGCATGTTGCTACATAGTTTCAGAGTTTTATTTATTTGCTAGCATCCATGTTTATCCCACATCTGAGGCTAAACTATAGCAGTTTTCTATCATTCAATGATCCCTCCCCAGTTGAGAGAGAGGACTGGGGAAAGGAAAAGAGAGGCATGGGATCAAATAAAAACAGATTTCATGAAATAGCAAAACTAATATTAACATTAGTGCCAATATAAAGTACATGAAGTTATACTCAACCCAGTGAACGTACAGCAGTCACAATAAATGGGAAAGCAGTCCTCAGGAGCAGAAAACTGGAATAAGCCCCTCCGGAGACACCAACCTAAAGGAGAAGGAAGCCCCATGCTCACCAAACTTCCTCCTTTATAATGAGCGTGATGTTTCTGGTCTGGGGTACACCTGTGAGCCAGCTCAGGTCAGCTACTCTGGCTTTTGCCCCTCCAAGCTGACTTGAAACTGCTAATGGCCTGCACCCCATGGCTGGCCTAGGACTCTGTGTGGGTAGTTGAATCAAATTTCAGAACTGACTGCCCTAGCCTGTGTATATGTGTAACCAACCCTACAAGAGTACAGGGTTATTTCTGTTCCCTTTAGTTGATAGATGGCAAATGAGTGTAGGACAAATAATTGTGATCTTCTGATTAACCAAACTGATGTGACCAGAAGCCATGGTATAGAAGAGAAGAAAAATGTGAACCTAGTCCTGAGAGCAGTGTGGCTGTTTCAGTAGGGTATTATGTGCATGAGTTATTCTTTCTTTAGTTCCTGAGCCAGCTAGGTGTCTGCTATCTTCATCAAACTCTTCTGTATAAACGTTAACTACACCACACATTTCCAAGTCCTACACTCTTAGTGAGTACTAGTCTTTGAAGGCAGGACCTCTGGGTCTATGGTAAATTACACAAGGGTGTTTCTGCAACCTGAAGTGACTCTGCTTTTAGCAGGGGAGTTGGACTACATGATCTCCAGCGGTCCCTTCCAACTCCTACCATTCTGTGATTCTATGATGCTTCTGGAAAAGCTGTAATCACACATTTTTAAAGATTTATTTGCCACAGTGTACTTAAAGCATTTCACATAGTTCTGGAGACATTGTCTACTTTTTTTTTTTTTTTCCAGAAAACTCAGATCAAGCCCATTTTAAGTGAAGTGATTCATAATGGTTTTCATATGTATTTCCTTTCTTCTACCACTAGTAGCTATCAGAATAAATAATAAGCTAAGAAAAGACCTAGGGAGTGAGAGGATTGTAAATAATGAGATTCCTATTATGTAAGCTACAGAAGTGTTTTTTGAATTTAAAACAAAACAAAAACAAACCCACAGCTTTGTAAAACTGATCCCTCTATGGAACTTTGTATTTCCACTGCAGATAAATCTTTCAAAGGTAAGAGACTTATGGACTCTGAGACAGAAGTAATTCTTTAGAATCTGGGGTCTCAGCAATAGCTGTGCAAATTAGTCCATGTTGCTTTGTCTTTGTACTGCCATGCAGAAGGAGAAGAAAAGAGATAAAACAGGTTGCATAGACCAGAGCAGATCCAGACTGCCATTGGCAGGTTAAATGGAAGAGTTTTCATGGTAAAGATTGTGACTGTCAAGTGCTCTTGTTGGCTGTCGCAAAAAGGGCACGGGGCAGAAACTCCTGAATGATGTAGACACAAGTAATCATTTATCCTGCTCAAAGGTAGTTGGGAGGGATCTTTTAGAGGGGAATATTCAACCCCTCTGACTACAGAAGTTGTCTGCTCAAATTAAATGCCTGATTTTAGGAAGACTAAAAGTAGCTGAAATGAAATCAGTGTGTCTATGTAACCATCCCTAAGACAGTATAGGTTACTGGTGATAGTGATGAGATCAAATGAAGAAAAGGACATGATGCTTCTCTAAAAAATATTTCCATGATAGACTTACAGTTTACATAAGTCCAGTTTATTAAATCTATGATAAATCTTGAGCTTTATGATAGTGCTGCTGTGACTCTCCACAATACCCATGGCATTTGAACTCTCCACTTGCATTCATCTGCCCACCAGTACCCTTCAAGCACACAAAAAAATGACTGAATCATTATCTTGCCATCAAAAGAAGTATTTCAATGACTTTCCTTTGGGCATGAGTTACCCTTCGTGAAAGGAGTTGTCAAAAGGCCAAGGCCAAAAGGCACAATTTGTAAATAAAGCTGTCAATCAGTCCAAGGGGTCACAAGAGAATTGCTGCAAACAAATTGTTCTCTTTCTGCTCAGTTGTGGCAGCAGTTGTTATCTTAAAGGATAGTGAAGACTCAGGTCAGGGACATATGCTACCCATGAACCCAAGGAATACAATTTTGTCCTGTCCCATTCTGCCATTTTTCCTTTCACAAATTTAAACACAGTCCCCAGCCCAGCATCCTTTATGGCTATGAGAAGTGCTGTTGGACACCACCTGTGTCTGTGCCCAGCTGTTGAGAGTAGAAAGCCTTCTCAAAGAGAAGTACCTTCAGGGACAACAGATTTTCCCCAAGTTCCCTCTCTTTGTTTTTTCTCTTCCACTTTACTAAATATGGAGGCAGATGGGTCAAATCCAGAATGAAAGTTGGATATTTAAAGGCCTATAAAGAAAGAAACCTTAATTGTTCCTTGTCCTCCAAATAATCTGTGAAAATTAATGTCAATATATTTTTTTTCTCTACATAGACTCAGCTATTGTAATTCTGTTTACACTTCTATTATTTTTGGGATCATCACAACAAGAATGAATTAATAAGGGGAGCTGGGAACTGAAGAACATGAGAAACATGTGATCAGTGGAGATGAAGCAGGTATACATGGGCTCATTGAGGGGAAAAAGACGTAATTGCTTCATTCTTTCCTAGCAGGTGTCTCCAGTCTTTGTTTTTTTACTCAACTGCCCTCCTATTTTTCGTACTTGTAGATGTTTGCCAAATTGCTTCTCCATGATCAGGACACATACTGAGATCTCAGTGAGGTGTCCAGCATCGTGATGATCATCCTGAACAGCTCATAACTTCTGACATCAAAAATATAACACCAAGATTTACATCTTCACAAAGTGGTGGATCCTAGCTCCAGATTTGACCTTCATATCCCCATGAATATTATTTTTTAATGGCTGGTCATATCTGAAGGGTTTGAACTATCCTATGGGAAAGAAATGTCAGAAATGGGAATTGAGGTGCAATTTAGATGCTCTAACCTGGACTTCATGGTTTCCCAGTAGGCAAATTTCAAATCAAAGCAACAGCCTGCATGACCAACCCCAGTGGGTTGAACAGCACAGTAGTGACCAGCTGCCATCTGAGCATATTGAGATTGAAATCTCAGTCCTCTTGTTGAGGAGTAAATTCTGTACCTCTCAGATTTCAGGAATCATTTATTCAGGGTGTTGGGATTTTATTTTCCCAACAACTGCATGTTTGGAAAGATTTACAGTATGAATAATAACTTTGAAACCCTGATAACTTTTGGAAACCTGAATTTCTTGTTCTCTATTCTGCTTTCTTAGTAAGAAAAACAAGACTATCAGTTGCTCTAAACCATGACTGAGTTCTCAACTCATGTGAATTTTGAACTAATTTGACAACCTTATGTGATTTAGAATTACAAGTTTGTAAGACCAAAGATGCATCTCATTGATTTGATAATTTTAAAGTCTATTATTGTCTCTTCATTTACTCTTGAAAGTTAACTTTGTTACCTAAAAGAAAGGTGAATAATCCATTAGAAATCCCATTTAGTGTGGGTGCACTCTAAGTCTAGAAGAAAAAGCAGAATTATCAAAAGGCACTATATATAATAAATGGAAATTATTGCTACAGGCAAGTGCATATACAGCTAAGAGCACAGTACACATAATCCAGTTATAAATATAAACATGACTTTCTGCTTTATGGTTAAAAAAAGCAATGTTGGTATCAATTCTGAAGCACCTTTCTTATGCTCATAAAAAATATAGCAAGTCTTCAGTAGAATTTAATAAATAATAAACAGACAGCAGCCTAGTGGATGGAGGTGATGAATAACCAAAAGGAAGAGACTAAATACAATATTTGTGTATAATTAAAACACTGAGCTACTGCTGGTTGATTTGATTAATGGCACCTTCTTAATTATAAAGTGTCTTTACTTATAATTTAAGACTACGACAGAATGTCTTTTGCTCATCCAGAAGCATGAGACAGTGGAGAGATGAAGTATTTTATTATCTTTCTTGAATAAAGATGAGTTCTCATACAAGGCAAGCACTTCAATGCCAAAGTGCGTAGGAGGTTAAGGAATCGACAGGTTAGAACTCACAACCAGTAGATGGCACTCATTTTATTTAATTCCATTCTACCAACCTAGAGCAAACTTCCTGTCTCTCCTGTAATTATTTTATGGGGTTTTTTAAGACAGAAATAAACTTTTGCTGAATAAAATAAAGTTTTGGAGAAAATATGTAAATATTTGGTCTCGCACTGCATATTAAAAAGGGAAAGGAGAGAGGTTCAAAATGTTTCAACATTTCCAAAACTAATCTTTTAAATTACAAAACCAGACAAGTAAACAAACATGGGGATAAGGTTATAAATAAGCTGAAATATGGTACAGAACCTTATCTCAATTTAAATTAAATGTTTCTGGTAGACCCACAATGGAATAACACCTTTTTTTTTTCCCAAAAAATCACCTTCTACAAATATTTTTAAATTCATGAAAACCAGTTTCCCTCCTCACCACTTTTTAACCAGCAGATCTATTGCAAACCAGTATCATTGTCTGAACTGCAGAAATGTCACTTCTTAATTTAGACCGGAAGATCTCCACATCTGCTCTCCACATCAAATTGTGAAGATAGCTCCAGTCACAGGGGGAGTCTTTTCCTTGAAGGTGGTAGAGCTTCAGTTATTTCAAGTCTCAAGTTCAGCCAGAACTGCTACAAGAGCAGCCCTCACCACTACATCTGTAGAGGGACAATTTCAATTCTGATTTTTTTATTGTAGAAGCCAACAACTAGACAAGGAAATTCGTAAGCTCATCAATAAGGAGTTACTTTAAGGTTGTACCCTATTGACATCTCTAGTATTACTTATGCAACCTTTTACAGTTTCTATAGAGTCCATCCACTGGACCAGTGTGTCCTTTTGCTTACACTCAACAGTGCTTTAACACATCTGGTACCACTGGAACTGTGAGGGTTATTTGCAGGGTATACGTTACTACAGTCTAGTGTGCCTAAAGGCAGAAGGAAGGGGGCATAGCCAACTTTTTTGTTTCAGGGCTTGGGGCTGGTTTCATGTTTCCTGGAAAGGGAAGGAGGTGGTAGCATGGCAGATCTTGGACACCACACAAACAATGAGCAAACAGTGCAGACAACTGAGCTGCCATCTACTCACATCATTTTCTGCAGCATTGTGGGCTTTCTCTAAATTTAAGTATTATGTAGATAGATCTTAGTTTATTTACTAAACTTCCTGGTTAGAGAGGAAAAAAAAAATGAAGCATAACAGATTTGAAATAACATTTGCCTTCAGAACTCAATAATAAGATTATTAGAAAGAAAGAAAGAAAGAAAGAAAGAAAGAAAGAAAGAAAGAAAGAAAGAAAGAAAGAAAGAAAGAAAGAAAGAAAGAAAATTTTCTTTAGCAAGCAAACTGTATGAATGAAATAACCTGTTCTACAGCTAAGATATTAGCTAACCTTTAATCTCTTCTGCCTGAATAGACTGATCAGTGCCTGTTTGGTGGAGTTCTAATAGCAAACGCCATTTCACAAAAAGACTGTGAGACTTCTTGAAAGGCAGTCAGAAAGGTCTGGATTTTTACAGAGCAATCAAATTTACCCAGGCTACCTCTGGTACAAAAGTGACCTCTAATAAAACTGAGTTTATGTCCCAGCTGTGTGGGTATTTAGGAAGATGCTATCACATTACTTTTTTCCCCCAGTTCTAGCAGAGTATGGATTGGATTAAGAACTGAGGAAGTCCCAAAGACTTAACCTGACTATATTTGACAGTATTTTCAAAGAACATAGTGCAGGATTTAGAAGAAACATGCCTAGTTGAAACCTAGATTCAAAGGCACACAAACTTTGAGACTTGGAGATCTGAAATTCTACAGCTATCTGTTATACATATAATGTAGTAAAGCAGAACCCAACATTTCTCTTTAGTCATAGTATAGAGTGGTAATAGACAATGTTGAACAAATAAATAACATTGAAGTGGACTGTAAAAGGCCAAGGCTGGAGTGAACAATGCAGAGCCTTGGAAAGCAAAGCCTCCACCACTCTCAATTCCCATCCTAACCAAACCAGAAAATGACAGTGAGCCTTATGGTCAGGCACCCTGGAGATATGTGACCTATCTAAGTAAGGGAACTTCTGTTCATTTATTTCTCCACAGATATGCATGCTCCTGCTTTCCCTTATACTACCTGAAATCCACTGAAAGCCCAGAGCAATGGCATATGGTCTGTGATGGGTGTCAGAGAAATAGCACACTAAAAGCCTGTGGTTCCTAGAAAAACTCAAAGGTCTTGAATGAAATGAAATTAAATAGGTCATGATTTTGTTGCTGATGCACACCATCCAGCTAGGCTTATATCTAGCTGAGCAGTGCAGACTTTCCCAGTCTGGAGAGCATTGAGGATTTCAGTTTAGTGATGATGTGGTAGGTCACACTCAGCCTCATTTGAGGTTGCACTGCTCTTTAAGAAGAGTCAAATTTGGCAGTCTGGGAAGTTGACAGGTTTCCTTAAGAAAAACATTGTCCTAAACTAAAAGTCAGCAGGACTCAGACTGACTTGCCATGGGTACAGTACCACTTGAAGTGAATAATTCTTAACAGATGTATTGGAAATCAACTGAAAATCTTTTTTGGATATTTTTTACCTCTCAGCCAACCTCATTACAGGAACCCAATACCCTCTCCAGTGCAAATGCCTGTCAGATGCCCAACTAGAGCAGGATATGATGAGCAGTTAGAAAGGAACAGTCATTCACTGTGCAGATCCCTCTTCTCCTTTATGCTATTAATTTCTAGAGACGTATGATGATGCACCAGTAAAATGGAGATTCTGCATTCTTTACTGCACAGGAAAGTACAGACATTTGGGGTTGAAGAGGTTTTTCTTTTTCATTTAGTAACTAGCATCCTAGTATTTTCAATAACTTATTTCACTGATTATATTAATATTTCACTACTTCAGTAAATTAATATTTTGTTCTCTGGTCTTTTAAGTCTTTACAAAAAAGCAACAGGAAGGCTAAATAAGCTGCTGGAGACAGAATTAACTGTTTGGTCACAGAAGTAGTTGAGGTTTTAAGCAGTGAGTGGAAAACACTTTCACTACTATTCCAGACCTTCCTTTTTTGTATTTCACAGAGGACTGTGCATCACTTTTGGTAAAAGTGGTCCCCCTCTTAAGGAACTGAGTCAATGTTTCTGTGTTGCACAGTACAAAATAGCGGTGAGATACCCAAATTACTTCTGAAAACCTATTTCCCAGATGATTTTCCTAATGGTACTCTGTGTTACCACCACTAAATTGCCCTAAGCAAGGCAGCTTAGTTATCTTGAAACAACTTTCCTAAACCTAGAGCAGAAACTGCTGCAACTACCCAACTTTCATATTCCATGGCTTTTGGCAGTTAAGTGCCAAAAGCCAGGCAGGGCTTTACTGTGAAAGCATTAGAATAAAGTTGTCATGGCAATGTTTTTGTTGGTGGGCAAAAATTATTGACTTCTGAAGTTTTTGTAAACAAGCCTACATATTGTCACTGTGGGTGGCATATTAATTATTAAGTAAACAAGAGAAAATAAATGTGTGCAAAGTATTGTTATTGCAAGCAGTAGGAACCATTTATCACGGTGCCATATGATTTCAAACTGAACAGAAGTGGTAATTGAATCCCTTAGTAATATCATTCCTCTGGCAGAGAATCCCTAGGAAGCATGATTGTTAATTGATTGCCTTGTATGATTAAAAATGCAGAAATTAACCTCAGCAATATTTCACATACTTCAGTTCATGTGTCAATGAATTTACATCAAGAATGGTCTTTGGTACAGATTAATAAAATAGGATATTGAAATATTTTTTTTTATTACTTTCATACTAAAATATTCTCTTTGTTCTGGACAGTACCAATATACAACACAAGATGGTCCCACAGCTGTCATCTGTCTTGATTTTTATCATGGAATTGCAACCTACAACAATTTTTTTTAGAGATTATTTGCAGGAATCATATGGTTATCAGACAACCTGAACTTTTATTAAAAAGTGAAAATGCATTCTACTCCTCATAACTTTGACTACCTGCAAAATGTCAAGCTGAAACATTCAGTATCAAAGTAAAATAAGAAATGAAGTTTTAGGATTTAAAAATGGTGAGGGCAAGTCCTGATTACTGAACGCTTATGTATGCTTTTACTTTACATGGTCATGATGCTGTAAATGAAACAGAAAAAAAATCATCATGGAAATAGAATAGTAACATTTCTCTATTTCTTCTAGAAAGAAGACTCAAAAAAATGATGTGATTTACATAATGTCTCACAGATGGTATATGTCATAGAGCAGAAATAAACCCAACTTTGTTGTCACAAGACTGCCCTCCTTTTCAGGTCAGCATTACCCAGGGATGAGTAATACAAACTAATGGAGTTTTTCAAAGAGGTTAGGAATCCAGCACCCAAAGAAAGGCTCAGACCAGACATGCTCAAACAGTATTGCCAATAGCTGAAGACAAATACAGAGAGGTAATAGTTGCTGTTCAATAATTTAATCTCAAACTCTTCTGCTATTACTGAAATAACATTTCATGATTGCATTCTGAAGAAGTAAAAAATGTGACTCAATAACTGCAAACTACACAAAAACTTTTAAAACAGAACTTGTATTCACAGACATTAGAGTGAGATTATCTTAACAGTTCAATGGCCCTCCATCAGCCTAGATGATCATTGAAACAGAAATCTTAATGAGTCAGCTAACATGCAATGACAAGCTGCCTCCTTGATAATGTTTAAAAAGGATCTATTTATTCTTCAGGCTCTGTGGGAGGATGGGATGTGTTCTACAGAGAAGAAATGGATATAAAGGCCCTGCATCCCAGTTTTAGCTTAGTTGCTCAGTGCAACTGTGACCAGACTTTCAGGGTATGTAACTGCAATTGATCATAGTTTATGAGCATGAAAAAGGGGGGTTTCTTCAGCAGCAAAAGGATGAATATTGGAGAAAAATTGGTTTCAGAAATCCTGCAAAGCTCATCAGATCAGGAAACAGAAATAATAAAGTGAAGTTTTTTACACTATTTTAAATATTTCTTTCTTGAATGAAGGCCTGAACCACACTATCGGTTCCTTGTAGGGAAATAAAACTTTCCTGGCTTGGACTCCATGGTGAGAGTTTGTCACAAGCCACTGTGGTCTTTTCCTTCAGATTCCTGTCTAATTATTTGGACATAGCTGTGTGTTTTGACCAATGTCATATTACCTACTTTCTCTAGTGAGTAATTCTGTCATGTAGCTTCTTTCTGTTCCTTACTAACCCCAGAGGAATCCTATACTGAAAAACAGATAAACCCCAAGTAGGCAGACAGATGTCTACTCAATGAGCATCTGTTCCTTCCACTGCTATTCATGACTCCTCACATTAGATTACTTACTTTCTGCCTCACATTATCTGTTCCTTGTTCAAAATGCTAGCACAGTTTACCTCCCTGAGACCTTTCTTCCAGAAGTCAGATGAATTACTGGCTCCCATGTGTCTCCCCAATATACTAGCACCTTTTGAGTCTCTCTTCTTGCTTTCCCCCAGAAAAGGTGCCCAAGCCAGCCCACTTTCTCTTTGGGCTTCTAGACTTTCTTTGTGCTCTAAGATCCTTCATTTATGAGTCACTCTTCCTGCCACCATTTATCCCAAATTGCTTTGACCCAAGAAACCAGGTGTACTAATTATTTACTTGTCCCTGTTAACTTTTTCAATTGAAGAAACAGATATATTTCAGGGTTACTTGATATTGCTGAAATACTTAGAAATCAAAGGAATTCCACAAACAAAAAAGGAAGATAATTCTCTAGATCATCAGAATAATTTTTTTAAAATCTACGTTTATTAGTTTGTATCTGAGAAATTTCTATAAAGTGGATTCTGCAAAAGTATTTTGTTTCATAACTGTTGAAATGACATACTGGACTGCAGGCATAACATCACAGATGCATCCTTATGGAAATTAGTCCTGCAGCTCTAGTTGCCACCTTAAAAAATATCCATATCCATGTTTCCAGCAGAGTTCTACTTGGAAATTATTTTTTAGCAGACTTCTTGCAGATGAACTATTGAAAATAGACTTAAGTTCAAGCAATTAGTCTAAGACTTATAAATTTGGGTGAAAGACAACAAATCCTAGGCTATCACTTATTTTTGTCTCAGAATAAACACATTTTGGGTATTTCATACTCTTACTTAAGAGCTTTGAATGTGGATGTCATATTTCAGGGAAGAGGAGGTGCATTGAATAAGGGGAAAGGTTTGCATAAACCCAGTCTTACCTTTCAAAAGACTATTCTGATAATATAGGCTGCATTCCCCAGTCCAAAGACATTCCTGGAATGAAAGGGAACCGTTCTAACAATGTGCCTTTTATTTATGCCCTTACAAAATCTGGCTTAAAATCTTTGAAAACAAACTCACTGAAAGATTAATTAAATCTCTTTAAAGGACCCAAAGTGGTCATCATTACGCTCATTACAAAAGGTCAGCCAAGTTTTACAAACCCGTATGTCAAATTTACCCTGTAGCAAACTTAGTACCTTTTTAAAGCTGATCTAAAGAGAATGAATTACTGACAATTTACCAAAATGAAGTGAGAACTACTCACTTCTTCCATCATTTTAATACTTGCAGTTTATTGCTGGTGTAAATAGGTTTATAACCTTCCAATATGAAGCAGAGACATCTGCTCAGCTTAGCTCTAAACATCTGGTTATTCCAACAAAGCATATAATTATATTTAATGGATGAAAAGTGTTTGATGGATTACATCCAAGTATCTGAATAAGACAGTTATGCATAAAGATTATTTGCATGGATTAGCTTGACAGGCTAACAAGATGCAGCAGAACATTATTTTGTCTGATAGTTATATCGATTTCGACTGATGTTTAGTATTGTAGAAGCTGAAGACATTTATTTTGGTTACAATCACAAATTCTTTTTACTTTCTTTAGGCAGCTACAAAATGTAGAAATTTTGATTTGCTTGACCATCAAGTCCACGCCACTAGCACTGCAAGATTCCTCTGTTATACTTTTAACAGTGGGGCATGTTTTTCAAACTTAGCATTAAAAGCTGAAAGAAAGAATCATTTTACAGCTTGCCCTCATAATCTATTGTCATCATCTAGAAGATGGTTCTGTCAGAAAGTATTCCTTGTGCAGAAAAAATTGGACATTTTTCAGTTAATTGATGTGAGCAAGTATCTCAACAAAGGCAATACAACAACAGATTGTCTTAAAATGAGACTATTGTTCTAGAAACATTAGTAGTGGCATTCCTCCAGGATAACTTATTTTCATTAAGCATTGTGACACAAAAGTGGGAGTGTTCTAAGTTGAAAAGCATCATTAATAGAGGATGATCAGAATACAAGGCAGGAAGAGCTGGATGACCTTGAAAATACTAGCAGAAATAGGATGAAAAGTGATTGTGTAGACCACGTGGTCACATTCTTGGAGGCTAATAATGGGCTATAGGCCACAAGCTCAGAAACTGGAAGTGACAGAGAATGAGACAGACATTAAGTTGTAGTGGACAACACTTTGAACTACATTGAAACCTCAGACACAATCCTGGCTGGTAATCAGGTAAGCTTTTTTTGTTATGGATGGAGGAATATCAACAGCACTCTATGTGGACTTTGGAAGATTTTGTACCGTTCTGGCCACCTTCATTCAAGGAGTAGAAGATCAAACATAAGCTGTTACAGAGAACACTGATAGGCTGACTGGAGGCATAGAGAGATTATTTTGTCAGACATGGATAGAAGAGTTTGTCCTTTCTGCTCTAACATAAGACAATCTGGGAGATTACAGAACTGATCCCTATAAATACATCACTGGAAGAAAATAAATCTCCAAGGACAAAGAAGAACTAAAGGAGCTATTTAAATTAAGTGATAATTTGGGACCATTAATACATTGACACAAGCTTGCCTTGAATAAATTAAAATTGTAAATCAGCAGACATTTCCTACCCACTAGGTTAGTAAGATTGTAGAACTGGCTTCCAAGAGTATCAGTGGGTAAATGGTTTTAAGATAGACACTAATAAATTTCTGACAATTATATGACATTGTTGTCTATAATATCATAGGCTGAGTTTAGTGGCAGAAGATGTCTTTGCCGACCACAAGTCTTCTGTACCAGTGAAAGCAATAATGAATGGAATTGCATTTACTACTGAATCACTGTGGCACTATTACTACCAACTGTTACTTGGTTATTGACACTGTAGAGGTCAATTGAGTAATTCAGTGAGGGTATTTGGCAAACATCTGTTGAAAATTACATGTCAGGTTTTGATAATATAATGCTTTATATGGCAAATTTATTTTTTTTTACCAGAGGTAAAGAAAAACATCTTGGACACTTTTCAAAGGGGTGGAATTATTAATGTGATTTACTTCATGAGATTGATTGAACGATGACCTATCCTGTGACACTGTGGACTGTGTGTGTCTGGAAATAACTTCAGCAAAAGGTGTCAGTCACAGCCAGGAAAGGGACAGACACTTGCTGAGACTAATTCTTTCCCCTTTCTTCTGAGATATGGTAGCTAATTGCTTTCTTTTATTCAGGGCACATTCTTAGGCTGTATTAGCTCATCTTTTACAGATGAAGAAGGAAACAAAACAAACCACAAAACCAGAAACATTCAAGAAATAAATCTTGCATAATGTGTTTTCCTTCAGATATGTTAATTCATCCAGATAGATAGAAACATTAGATGGGAATGTATCCATGTTGATAGGAATTTCTTCCCAAAAAAACCACCAGACCAAACAAACCAAACTAAAAACAAGTGAAACCCCTCCCAAAACCTGAAATGCTTAAAAATGTTGTATCGAGATAAAAATGTTGACCCTGAACTAATATTTTAATTCCCAACAATCTTCAACATCTGAATTTAATTTGGAGCAAAATTTAATTTCTAAATCACACAATCTACTGCAACAGTGAAATTCCAGTTCCCTCATAACACCAACTAAAATGTAAACCACAGTGTGCACGAAGTTCAGATCTTCATGGAAAATTCATGGAAAAAGTCTTGGCTCCTGCATTCCTACTTAGAAAAAATACTTTTTCTCATCAAGAATTGCGCATGATTTATGAACATGTGAATACTTTGCTTTTGGTGACTCACAAAGGTTACCTTCCGTCATAGAATACCGCTAATTTTTAGTGACTGGATTTTGCAGGCCAAAGTTCTGGGAGGATGTGAAGGAGGAACAATACAGACAGAACATTTGAAACACAGGGCAAAGTTTTTTGTAGATGCTACAGCTGACAAAGAAACCCTCTGTCCTCTCTAGAAAATAACAAGCACAAGTCAGTGTTACGAAGCCATAAGTTTCATAGGTCTATCCTATCTTCTCAGGCAATCCACACTATTTAAGATAATGCAAACGAAGTATGATCTTTAGCTAACAGTCTTTTGAGTATGAAATCTAGCTTGAAGAGCTGTGATGTGTTACAAGCACTAGTACTGAACAGCTGAAAGTTTTGTTTTGGCCAAAATTTCTAGTTAAATAATTCTGTACATAATCAGCAAGTTCAGTCATTACTGTAAGTTGATTGGTCAGGAAGCAGCCATGTTTCTACAGGCAAATCTCTGTTGATTATGACTTTTTGGCTAATTGTCTTGACAATTGTTTGTGCCAAAGCTTCATCTGTAAGCCCATGTTTCCAGTGAAGAAGTCATTAACTAGTCCTTACAACTGGAGGGAAAAATGTGCTTCAGAGAAAACACAGAAAAAATGTAGCTCAGACACACAGAGGCACAGGAGAGCTCTTGCCAGAACTTATTTTCAACTGAGGTAACCCAGGGCTTGTCCCATGCCATGCTCTGACTATAATAAATTCAATCCTAACCTCATTTGCATATTCAAGATCTTCCTGAAGCAGAGGGATGCCAAGGTGAGGAGACCTTAATAGTCTGGATTTCCTTCCTGACTGTCACAGTTCCCTTGTATCTCCCAGCAAATTACATGGTTGCTTTGTGCTACCTTGGTAAAAATGGGAAAATGACAATTCATATTTTCCATCTCTGTAGCAATCAAGGGCATAAATGTCTTGAGCCTAGGGCTATCTTTCACCACCTTTTTGATAGGGCACAGAGTACAAAAAGGTTTTCAAGGGTTTGGTGTTTCTTGGCACTGAATGACACATTATATGTTCATCATTTCCCTGGAGTTCTATTCCTTCATCTGGTTCTGAAACAGCTGCTTTGTTAAAAAAAAAAGAAAAGTATTTTCCAAAAAGTACTTTTGAATATTTTTAGTCATTTACTACATCACATGGATTCCAGAGAGCTGTCACTGCCAGTCTATTCTTCCTTAGAATAGGAATCTAAAGGAATACCAAAGAATTGTGTGCTTTTTTCTTTTGATCTCACAATGTCATGAAATACATTTGTTACACACTACATTTAAACTTTTCTGTATTTGCTTGCATTTCATGTGTATATTATAAAGAAAAAAAAAGAAAAAAAAAACCACATGAAGTCAAGCTTCCAAACAAGACTGCAATCCTCCCAGTGCTCAGAATTTGTACTTGGCCATGTCTCCACAGTGACAGGACTGGCAGTGCTCACTGTTTTCTCAACGTAAATCCAAGTTTTTCATTTACCACCAGAGACACCAGCTTCACATGACCTATTCTCAGTGCTTTTTTATTTGTGATAGTCAGCTTTGCCATATATTGATGAAGATATCACAGAATCATTTAGGTTGGAAAAAACCCTTGGGATCATTGTCCAACCATTAACCCTACTCTACAAGTTCACCCCTAGACCATATCCCCCAACACCACATCTAAGCAATGCTTAAAC
>WTSP01009236.1:16961-37957 GCA_025331215.1 Actenoides lindsayi
TTCTAATCCAGGCCAGGATGCCGTTGGCCTTCTTTGCCACCTGGGCACACTGCTGGCTCATATTCATTCCTCATGTGATTAATAATAAAATCTTACAAGAATCAATGTTCTCATAAAATATTCTGCTGATAACTTCCGATTTATCACTGGTTTCAGATCCAGTGTAATTCTGCTTAGAAAAATGACTTTTTTCCTTGTATAATGGTGCCATCTCTATCTGAACTTAGTCCTACATATCTTCCAATTTCAGTGTAATATCCTCACACATAATTCAGAAAACATTTTTTGAGCTGTTTATAAAGCTGAGACGTCATCAAGTTTATTTTACGTTTGACCAGTTTCAACCAACTCCTGTTAGGACAGAAGGGCAAAGCTTTATTTGCTTAGCTTTACATTCCTTTCTGAGCACCTTTGCTATTCTTTAGTAACAGCTTAATTTGCTGACAAGAGTAATTTATATTCATGACCATCTCAGACAAACTATTTTGTTGAACATTAATGAAGGAGATGATACAAAAGATTTAAGCATCTCTTAGTTTCATAGAAAAATGAAAAAAACCCCCTACATTTACTATTATTAAAATTCCTTCTATTTGCATCATTCTCAGACAGTAACGCTTTACAGACAAAAGCGCTGCTGTTCAAAATGATACCACAACACACACTTTTTCAATTTGGGTGGCAGACATGCTACTGGAGGTTTGGGAAAAGCCACACTGCCTGATATTAGTGCTTGTTTTCTGTGCAACACAGCATGAAAGATCTGCCACATGCTTTGTGCTTCTGACTTGATGCATATTTTCTGTATTTTCTTGAATGCCTAGACAAAAATAATAGTAAGTGCAAGTGGTTTTCATCATGATCATAAATCAGTCACATGTGTGACTAGGTCTAGGTGCCACAAAGTTACACCTCAATTAGCTGTTGTTGATTCAAGAGCTGAAACATTTTAAACTAGATTTCAAAACTTCATAGTGAAATTCCATGTGAAAATATATGTAAAACAGTTTGTCACTCCTTTAGGTAATTTAATTTCCTAATTTACCACTTCAAACTAAAAAAATTCAATAAAGAGTTAAGTTCTATTAAAAATATCTACATAGGGGACTTGTACCAATTTGAAACAACTCTTTTAAAAGCTGAGCTAGGAAAGTAGAACTCATTTAAATTCTAACACCAAAGTCAGTGCCAGTGAAAGTGAGGACATAAGCATGTATTTGAAAGTCGTTTATTTGACTTTGCAAGTTGTTTCCCAGACTTCAGTAGTTAACAGCCTGGCTTAGAAGCTTCATTACCTGGAGGATCACGTAAACTTTCTTGTTACTGAGCCAGCCTTCACAACCAAGATGAAGTTCACAAGTGGTAAGTGAAATTTTCAAGGCTCTCCTTCACACCACTTAACTCATCAATCATTAATCTTGTCCACTTAAAGAAATATTTTGGGGCTAGTGCTTACTTAGCCATTTAACCAAAATTTTGCAAAAACAGCAAATATACAGCAGTAAAAGTATAGAAGTATGTGTATAGGAGATTTCTGAATTCAAAAGAAATGAAGAAATGACTCTATGGGCAGTTTAACCCACTTTGTACTGATTTGAGGAAAAAGAGAATCAAGATTACATGCAATATAAGACTTTAGTGAGAATGTACCAGCAGATCAAATTTGGACATAAGAAAAAACCAACATAAACTATCTAAGTTTTTATTCTGTTGTCTTTACATAATCAAATGTTGGCTAAGAGAAGGATAGGGCTTAGACCAAGATGGAAAAAGATTGTGGCCCCATCAATATGTAGGTGTCTCGAGATTTTTTAAGCGATTGGCATACCTAAAGAGACCATGAACATCCACAAAGATACACAGGCATTTATTTACCTATGACCAATGATGGTATCTTACTCACAAATGTCCTTCTATTGATCTTCCTCTGCTATCATCACTGTGGGGCTTACGGTGCAGTCACACCAAGAAAATATGACATTCATGAAAATCCCTCAAATATACAACCACGCTTCCAGTTCCACTTTCTACCTGAGAATCTGGGGACCCAAAAATGCAAAATGCTTCCTCATCTACAGAATAAAATTCAAGATTCATAACCTGTACCCTTAAGTCTCAATATCTGCATCTTGCTTCAGGCAAGACTGGACATGGCACTCCTACTTTTAGAGAGCATTCTCAAATTGACTTCAAAATTTAGGATGGTTAAAATAAGATTTTATACTTAAGTGTTTAGGCATCTATTTGGCACTTTATCTCATCACCTAATTAAACCTTCTTCTAGGACAAGATGCTAAGAAGGATAGTAACCTTAGAAGCAGACACAGAAATTTATTAATATAGGACATAGAAGGAAAAAGAAGGTGCAATTATCAGATTTTTAACCTAAAAAAGCATCAAAGAATCTGCCACTGGTTTTCCAATCTAGCTAAATAGTCCAGCAGGGACAGCATTACAGGCAAACAGCTTATCTGAAAGAGCAGTTGCCTGATTAAACCAGCAATGATAAATCACAGAGTATTCTCTAGTGCAGTGTACTGTTTTAACCATATAAAATGAAAAAAAAAAAAAAAGGTTATGAAATGCTAGGCCTTAGAGAATCTATATGGTGAAAGGGAGTTTTGAAGTCTACAGAGATTTGTTCATGTGTGAAAACATTTAATTTCTTTCTCTCTTTTTTCTTTTAATGATCTCAAAATGGTTTGTACTTTTCACAGTTATGACCCACTCTCATGAAACTGAGTGATTCTAGAAGAAAATTACTGTGTGATTATTAAAACTATGCTAGCTATGAAAACTAATTTTTAATAACTACATGTATTATTTAATAACAATGCAAGTTCTGCAGTTTAGTACTACTAGTATTGTTAAACTAAGGAATACAAAATTTAAAATTGCAGCAATAAGATTATCTTCATCTGATCCTTCAATTTACCGTTTATTCATTTATATATATGTCAGGCTTCAATGTAACACATGTTTATCTGAATTGTACTTAGATGTGGATGTCCTGTCACATTTTTACCACAGAACACATCTCATTTATTTCTCAGAATAGGCATTGATCAATTAATAGTGACTTTTTAATTGTTAAACTTGTATCCCTGGTTGTCATTAAATATCAGTATATACCATTCAAAGAATGCACTACATTTAACCTTGAAGGTAGATACTTGTAGACCTTCACCACTGTTGGAATCTGGCATTTAGAAACAGGAATGAAGATGTTTTTAAAGGGCACAGGAGCGTCTTCAGTGGTCCAAGGAAAGAAAACTCCTGACACTGATATTTTGTCCTACAAAGAACATAATAAGTGTATTATGATGAGCAAGTCAACAGATGGATGTTGTGGTTTCCCCTTGGAGCCAAGACAGAATATGCAATTACAAAACTGGATTTACTCCAGGTTTCTTCATAGGTAGTCAGGAAAAGGTCTTGTAGTTCAAGTCCTAAGAGCATGACCATGGCTATAACTGATAGCACTATATATGACTAATTGTAAAAGACTCTTGAGATCTCTAAGGGGCGTTGTAGGAGAAGAACATTAAAGCATTTCCCAGAGATTCAACCCATGTCATGAGCAAAAGCAGTCAGGGGTCAGAAGAAGTTATAACCTTCTTTTACAGCAAAAGAAGGATGTGCCATTTTTAGAGCTTCCTGGAATTAATCTTCCATGAATAGTATGGCTAAAGTAGCCAGGAAGGATAAACATAAGAGGGAAGTAAAAAACTGAAAAAATATACTTATACACTATGACTAAACCATGAAATCAGGATCCTGTATAACCAAGTCACAGATGGACGTGAAGGAGAAACTATTGAATTTCCTACATGTTACTGTGAGAAGTCTAGATAGTAAACAAATGAAAATGGAATTACTCACGTCTGAGATGAGTTTGACCTACTTCAGAATTACTGAATTTGGGTTGTAATATTTCAGTAATTCCTAAATGAAATTGTGCTATAAGTTTCACATTATTGGAGTCTTTCCATTGATGATTATAACCTATTTAGGAAGAAGTCAGTGGGGATAAAAGGAGGGGGTTGGTACAATATGTTAAAAATAACTTTAACTATTTCTAAGTTACCAACACCGAGAAACAAATAAATTAGTAATTAGGAGTTACTGTGGCCATAAATAAAGCACTATATGTGGAGCTGCAGATTACCAAATCACACTAGACGACAGGATGATCAACCTTTTAAAGACCAATATATCATGCATAGGTGGAAAATGATGCGTTATTGTCAAGGATTTCAGTTCTTACTGCAGGCTTTTTATCTCCATGTGTAAAGAAGCATTGATCTGAGGAAAAATTAACAACTAATACAGTACAAATAATGAGTCAATTATATCTGAGAGTGTAGAGCAACGACCCAACCTCCGCCATATTTACAGGTTTTTTAAATTTTATGGGCTAGCTTCATGAAGTTGATAACAATTATGATCAAAGTCTATTGGGAGAAAGTAATTAAATGTGATTGATAATTGGGAATTCTTTAAGTGCAAACATATTCAAAATTTCTGATGAGGAAGAAGGCTATGCTAGCTAAAACAGACAGAAGGAAACTGAAAGCACCATTTAATTAATTAATAATTATGATAGAAAAGAGAAGGAGATGATAATCATAAATATATAGCAAAAGATAGGAAATATAAAAGATTTATAAGGGATACAAGGAGAAATCTACAGTTTATATCTATGTGATTGGCTTTTTAAAATATGCTATTTAAACATATGTTTTTGGAGCACATCTGGTGTTTGGATTATAAGCTTCATATTTGCAGTGTAGGTACACTTAGACTTCTACATCATGATAACTGACATACTTTAAAGGTTAAAAAAAGCTAAATGGTTTATTTTTCAAGAAATTAAAAATTGTTGTTATAAGGTAATGTTTCTAATGTCAGCCTGTAGATTTTATTTCTCAAGCGCTACTTAACATATTTAATCAATCACTTGAGGAACAACAATGTAAATACATTATTATAAAATCTGCTAATGACATAAAGATCAGAAAAATCAGTAGGAGCAAAAAGACTATGTGAAATACACAGAAAGAACTCAGTTTCTTGGTAAACATACTGTAGGAAAATGATGTATATTTCAGCATTGCCAAGTGGAAAGAACTTAATTATGAACAAGGAATGTAAGTCATTCTTCAGAATTGGGAATTCTAAGGAATGAGAGAAATATTGAGTGACTTAGAGGTCAGCATGGATAATTACTTGAACATGAGTTTTCATCGTGGAATACAAAAGTCCTTGAAAGTTTTAGTAAGAAAATGCCAAGTATGAGTGAAGAGGTAGCATTACATCTGTACTGGCACTGAAGTCATCAGTGTTAGATTATTTTATCTAATTATATGTTCAAAGAAAGATGATGAAAGTTATAAAAGGTTTGGAGAAGTCCAGGAAAATGATTAAAGGACAGGAGAACGATGCAGGGAAAAAGAAAAAGGTAAAAAAAAAAAATTAAAAAAAATCAGCAGAATAATTTAGTGTCCAAAATTGCAGGTTAAGAAGTGACATGATCACTTCTCCATCAGAAAGTATAAGGACAATAATACCTTATTATTATTCTTCCAAAACAATATCAGTGTTCCTGTGGGATGATTCTGATTCCCAGTGATATCCATTTTAATGCCTCAAAATCCTTTCCTGGAGGTAATTTCTCATCTCCACATGATTCTAATTCTCAGTCTTAGAATGAGAAATAGCTGAGTAATTTCTCCTGTAATTATCTGTTGAAAACTTCATTCTGAGGCCTGACAATGAGAATTCCAAGTAGTTAAACTGAGGCTGCCTTCTAAGCATCTAAGAATGCATCATGCACAATCCTGATACGAGGTGTCACCTTCCAAACTACTTACAAATTTTCTGTGCTTTTGATACACATAACCTCACAGAGTTTCCCAAAAGTGGAGGAGTGCTCTGATAAGCATTTTATAGCTCAGATCCTGTGAAAAACTGGGCCACTGCAGTTTATCTGGGGTCACAAATAAAACAGTGGCTAGTGAAAATATACAAGACAAACCTTTTCACTTCTAATTTCTGTTCAAGTTGCCATTAGACTTCCCTGTTAATAATATATAGCAATTAACAGTGACTTCATTATATCCACATTATAATATTTACAGACTGACATCTTATTCAGAACTCCACAGTCTTCAACCTGCTATTTATTTAGCCAAACTGAACAGAAATAATTAAAATAAGAGTAACATTTAAGCATTGTGGGCTATCCGGTTTCTGGTTTATATAGACATTAGGCTTCTGGCAACAGGAGATCCTCAGTCAAAAAGAAAATTGGTTCTGTAAAATGTGGAGGAGAGATAGATGATGTCTGAGCATGATTTTGAGGTTCCTAGTCCCTAACTTAGAGCCTTGAGCCTCCAGCTTTAATCCTAGGCACTGGCACGGAGTGCATATGGAAAAGTTTCCATGTGCTACAGTTTATGTTCTAATCTAAACAGTACAATATAAACTGGGGCATGTGTTATTTCATGGATGACACAGTTTTCAAGTTATGACAGTTTAGTAGTGTCCCAGGCTCTTGGTTCCCACACATTCCACGACTTTCTCATTTTCCAGAACTGTCATCAAAAGCAGCTTCAGACTTCTGGAGGACACTGAGAGAAAAGAGAGAAAGATATGCAATATTTTTAGCTAATAAATAGTGATGGATCTATGTTATGACATTATCTGTGACTATGATGATAGGTGAGGATTGCAGTCAAGCAGTTTAGAGCAGCTAGTTTAAGAAAACAGTATTTTTCCCAGTAGATTTCTAACTGCCATTACAAGCAATAAAGAAAATCTCTCCTCATCCTCTTCTCCCATGCTCAATCTGTTTCTTCTGCCACAATGAATCACAATGATGTACAATTATTTTTTTTCAAATTAATTTTCTCCAAACTCAGAAGAGTATTTTCTTCAAAATAGTTTATCTACCTACTCTGATGGACATTAAATTTATGACAAGGTCCCCTTGTTTTAGGATTGTTTGGTGGTTTGTTTACTGGTTTTAAATTGGTTTGATCCTAGTCAACTAACTGTATTTTCAATACTTGTCACATTTGATGAGTAAATGGCTACATGCTTTACCAGCTCTTGTTTAACTGGAATAGTCTGAAGCCTGACCCCCTGATTTTTCTCTTTTCATAATTTGTCCATATATGAACTATTAGCTATTAGCTATCACATACAGTAAAGGAATTCTAGCTTTTATGTAATATTTTCCTACATTGCAGGGTTTCATTTAGTGTGACATACGCATATGTGATTTTCTCTTCTTTCCAGAGGTGCAGCTCTTGGTATGGATGGGAACAGAAAGGAAAATACATGACAGGAAAATGGAAGCAACATGCTAAAACATTAGTTCAGAGGTCTGGTTTTCAAACAAAGTCTTTTCGTAGGTTGTTTGTTGTCAAAATCACCAAGAAAAAAAATAATTGAAAGTTACAGATGCTTTGAAGAAATATATTGAACTAAATTTATAACTGATTTAAAATACAAAAATCAGATTCTACCGAAGGCTAAATCTGTTAAAGTTATACAAATTACAAACTTGGAAAGACTTGGGAATTAGAAATGTCATTGCTGAGAACCTAGTTGCATAGTAAGAGGCATACAGATATTTGTTTAGTACATGCTGTGTCTGTGCCTACACATACTAGTTTATGGATTTAATCTAGTTCACCTTCCAGAGGTGAAATGACATCAGCCTGTATTTAGCAAATTTCAGTGTGTTAATTCAGATTATTCAAGAATGTACTTGTAATTAAGAGAAAAAAAAGCACCATAAAAGTACACAAGGAATACCATCCATTACAAGTTAGGATTATTTTAAATAGCTCAACTTTCATAGCAGGTGTGTTTTCTCCCTGGTTCAGGTCAATAAAAAGCAGTATAATATTTCTTTCTATCCTAAAGTCTGATGGGTTAGTCTATAGTTACACTGCATGTCACCATTCACTCTTAGTTTGTTTGTATTACTGACAACTGAAGTTTAGAAAAATTGGATTCATTTAAACTGTCATCCATAGATAGATTTATTCTTAAAGTTTGTGTTTGGTAACTTACATTTATCTGAGATTTTTCTGTTGCAATCATCAGCATCAGTGGTTTAACTGTTATCTTTCTTGGGTTTGCAAAGATTAAAAGGATTTTAAAGGTAAATTGAGAAATATATCTTCTTTTTCCATGTACTTTTAAAAATGGCTTTTCTTGTCACCACAAAAATCTGTTCAAAGCACAGCATCTTGTTTCAAAGAATGTAAATAAGACAGAACAACTTAATGATCCCTTGCTTTGATCACGCATGTCCCCTCCTGTACGAGTAGCACAATGAAACCAAATGGATAATGCATGCAGGTCCAGGACTTTTGTGTCAGTAAAAGTTATCAGCTTTGTGCCTATACTCTTTTGTAATAATGAGGAGACAAACACTGCTGCATCTGAGCTCTAAGGTTTCATTTTACTTCTGTAGGAGCAACAGTGGTAGAAAAAAGACTGTTTAATTATCCTTGCTAATGCCTGCAGTACAAAGGATTCCACGCTTCTGATTATGAGATATACCAAAGAAGGGGTTTATTAGCCTCTTTTGCAGGTATGACTGTACGCTGGATCAGTCACAATTATATCCATGCAAAATTCAACTGTCTCCACCCATTCACAGTAGCAAACAACAAAATCCAGAGTGTCTATGTCTGATAATTTTCAGTATTTGGGGATTGTCTCAAACTCTCAGGCTTTTACTTAATGTAGCTGTCCAAATTAATCAATTAATCAGATTTCCTCAGCTGAATCCTATTTAAGGCATTGACTGAAAAGTATGTTTTATAAAGTATGTAAAATTTTTATATTTTATACAAATTTAAGACTTAATTACATTTGTTTTATATTTTTGTTGAAATAAAATTACATTAAAATTGCTTTTTAATCTGAATACAATTGCTCACTTAGGTGTTGTACTGCAGATGGGGGAAGAATGTATATGCTAAATCTAATCTTTATGGGTCTAACTTCTTCACAGGTTTTTATTAAGGGCAATTTATTGTTCTTAATGTTATTACCAAATCTAAAGAAATAGAAACTGCAAAATCATTCTTCAATACATTGCTATGTGATGGGCCTCCAAACTGAGAGGTAGAGGTGTTCCCTTTTTCCTTAAAGATTAAATACAAAGGCATACCCCCCAGTCTCTAGAGTTAATTTTTCTCGCAATGCATTACATTGGAAAAAGGTAGCTTTGTAATTAGGGAAAAGTCAGTTGTGCAGGATGAGTCAGTCAAAACAAGGTGCATGAAAACAAAGACACATTCAGTTCTGGCTTTGCTCTTTCCAGTGCAGCCACATACAGTGATTTGTGGGTTGGCCACACTCCATCAATTCCCATTCCTCCCCCAGGGCCATAAGGAAATTACTCCTTTCCTATAACCACTGAAGGCTGACTATGCAACTCTTCCCTTCTGCATGCATGACTCTGCTCCAGACCCTCTTGTCTCTGCCTTTCATCCACGACCTCCTAATTTTCTGGCTTATGCTTTTACCTGCCTTCTTCCCTATGAGTTTGATAACACATACAGGACTTTCCTGGAGGTCTCAGGAAGGTTTTTAAGCTGATCTTGGTTGATCTTAGAGGTTAAACAAATTTTTTTTGCTACTAGGGGGCTCCTTTCACCCAGAGGGCAACACTTCAGACCAAACTGTCCTTCCTACTTTCTACAGAGGACTTTTCCAACAGATCACACACCAAACAACATTTGCCTAATAAAATGAAAAGTGATATGTTAAGTGGCTTTGTTTGTCATGCTATTAGAAGTCAGATTTGCAAGGATATGGTTTAATGCAGCTGTAAATTATATTTCCCTTCTTAATGTTCTAAACATTCAGTTGTTTACAAGGCTGATATTGCTTTTAATTTTTTTCCCAAACTCTTACTGAGTTGCAAATCCACAGAGAGTTCAAAATATGGTCTCTACATCATGGACTATAGCTCACAAAAGATTGCAGAAATAGAGTCAATACTAAAACATTTATGCTTATTTGGAAAATAATCTACAGTAAGAATCTTTTATTAATCATTCATATAATTTATTAGAACAATATTAATTCAGAAATAACAGCATCACAAATCACAATTCAGATCCTCTGAATTTAGTCATCTGCTACTAGAATTCTTAAAAATATTAATGGTTGACCTTATGATGGAGATAAGGTCAGAACGTAAAAGTGCTGCTATTTCCTTGTGAAGTCACTGGGAGTAAACATCATGCTGTGACATGGTGAGGTGAAGATAAGAACTTTCTTCATTTATGATAAATCAAAGTTTGTTAACAGTTAAGGGTAGATTTGCAAAATGTAAATCACATCTCTGTCATTCAAAATCTTTCTACCATTACTTCCCTCTCCTTTTCCTATATCAGAAATTGAACATCATGAGTCATCAGTTTTGTTCCTTCTCAAGTAACTTATTCTATTGCTTATGTGGTTCCTTAGCTGCCTAGTATCTAAGGAAAGTAATATTTTCAATTTTTTTCACCAGTTTTCCCATAACAGAAGCATGCAGTCAGGTTTTCTTCAGCTGGGGAAATCAAAGGGGTTACCACATCCAGAGTGATAAGAAAGTTCCAACATGGGAAATCACTTTCTTCATTATGGTGTCTCCCTTGCAGATAAGTAAAGGCAGTGTTCTTGTTGTGGCTAACTTGCACTTAGATCAAGCACTTCAGTGTCTATCGATGTCAGTCTACACATTTCTGTGAATTCTGTGAGTCCGGCAGTTGAAGCCAACATAAGATTCAGGGACAGTATTCCCATTGCTTGTGCCAGCTTTGTTTTCTCTTATAGTGACATCTACGTTTGGGCAGGTCAGCCTATGAGTATGATTCACACAACATTTGAAAACAAACCAAACATATTCCTAACAAATCAAAAAAAAAGAAGACTGAAAGAGTTAAAGGCATTTCCACAAGCTATGTGGTGATAGCTTTCCTCTGACAAAGCTTTTCACCAGATAGAACATCATCTACTGAAATCACAGCATCATTAAACTATGCACTTTGCCATGATTTTTTGAATTATATTTACAGTAGTTGTTCTTTTTTCATTTTCACACTCTTTAAATCAACTAAGCACTGTTTTCTGTTCATAGATGTAGGGACGCTGTGAAAGCTGAAGAGATTACTTGTGGTGGAAAGAATTATTTTATGTACTTAAAAGACATGCATGACAAACTAAAAAAAAAAAAAAAAGTTAATTATTTTCCTAATGGTACACTACCTCAGCTCCTCTCTACTATAAACTATGACCAGTGTAAATCATGAACACTACTGAGAATACAGATGAGTGAAGAGTAAGAAACTTTGGGTTTGGCCTCCATTACTGACCATAAGAGGGTCCCAAGCTGCTATACGAAGATAAATTTTAAATTGCTAAATAAGTTAGGACTTCCACTGCATGTAAAAGGAAGCTGTGTTCATGTATAATTATAGGATTCTGAACTATTTTCCTACTTAAGATAGGATCTGTAGGTTTGCTAAGCATCCTAAGCATACGTTCCTGAGGGGGCTTATCCTCATTCTTTAAATTAATATAAAAAGGCAAAAAAACGCTGCTTTAATATCAGAAATTATTACCATTCTGTTACTCACTATTTTTTCAAGTAATCCTGTATTCATCTTAAAATACTCTTTCAATAGACAGTGCTTGAATAAATAGCTTGAATAAGTATACGTATTCTAAAATTCCACCATATCTATTTTACTGTATTTTTTATTATCTTTTTGACATTTGCAACATCACTTTTTTTCAACTGCCCATGTTTAGTCAGTTTCAACAGTTCCAGTCTGCCGTTTTACACAATTTTTGGATTATATATTTTACCCCTATCAAACTTAGTCACTAAAAATATGTGATAACAATTCATTCTATAAACATCTGATAGACATCTGTGTTATTATTTGGGAAGTAAGATAGTCTCCTCATTCATTTTTTTATATTGCTTTGTTTTTGTGAGGAGAGGCTTTTTTAATTTCCTTGCCTTTTTTTGACTTCATTTTAAATAATTTTGTTGTGTTTTCTTATTTATAATTTCTTTTACAGGTAGTGAACATAGTGTCTAAATAGTCTTCAGGCTAGTCAAATGATGGATTATTAATCTAAACCAAACATCTAACAATATGAAAATCCTACTATGATGAGAAAGGATGAAGAAGTATGAAAATAGTATAAGAACATAACAACAAAATATTTTTACATATAAGCTCAAACCTGTTAACATTATAATACATAGGAACAGACTTCAGTAATAACCACAAATTAATTTCAAAGAAATGAAGAATCAGTTAGATATACTGCTTTCTTAACACTCAGAAGATAAACCACTTTAAAAGATGTCATACAAAGACAGAATGAACTGAACCAACATACAGCAAAAAATTAATTCGGCTACTTTCTTCAACTTCAGTTTCTATTTCTTTTTTTTTTTTTTTTTTTTTCCTTATTTTCCCATTTGCTTTCCCTGTGATATTCATTCTTGTATTGGTGGCAAGTTTTACCAGCTGCCTATCATCCAAATTATTAAGGTCATTATCTTCTGAACATGCACTTTTATGCCAACATAGCAAAAGGATGGATAATCTTACATGCTATCCCTGTAACTATATATGACTTGAATGAATTCTAACTACTTTGTAATGAGAAAATGAAAAAAAATCTACATTTGTTAGTTATTACTGCTTGGTTTTCCCAAATACTTTCTATTAATACAAGTAAACTACTAGTGGCTGAGTTGATCAAAAATACTAGTGGATGGCAAGTCTTCAGACCTAAATCTTTATTTGTGTTTTCAGTGTCATTTATTGAGTAAAAGTACACTGGGTTTAACATGAAATTTTGCTAACTTAAAACAGTATAAAACACTGAACATTAAAATCTGTTATCTAATGAAATCCAGCATTGAGGTATAACATTCAAAAGGCTAATTTCTTGCCTTTTACCAGTTTTTTCAATTCATGTCTGGCCAGAAGGAGCTGTTCAATAAGTAGTAAAAAAAAAAAAAAAAAAAAAAAAAGGTGCACACACACAAAATATAAACTACAAAAACTATAAAAAGTGAATCACAGAAGTCATAAAAAAAAATAAAATATTTCACATGTATCTGTCCTCTTGTGAACCTTTGCTTATCTCTAGATGTGGTTAAAGGAGAGTTTGCCTATATTAATAGTACTGTGCTTGTTCACAAAGCATTAGCTTTGTGACATTAGTCTCCATGGACATTAGTAACTTCACTGAAGTGTTGATTTGTCATACTTAACCTAGGAAAACCAGAGAAAATGAAACACAACACAGGAGCTCTCTACTCTGCTTTCTCCTCATGAGCCACATAAAAATTTTTGCTTGTGCCCATAAAAGGCAGAACATGCTCCAAATGTGAGGTCCTTCGGCAGAAGCTATTTTACTGCAGAATGTAGGTCACTGTATATACACTGGGGTATAAGGTAATTGTGGAGCAATGCATCAAGATTGGACTTTGTTAAAAGCTCCTACACATTCAGAATGTAAAACTGAAGCCAAACCCTATAAACTGTTGGACATTTTGTGCAGATTAGCAATCATTTTGTTTATGCTAGCTGTAACTAGACCACATGGCAAGGCATCATCACACAAGCAGACTTTATTATAACTAAACATTACTTTTTTGGAGTTTTGCATATCTATGATAATTGTGGAGTGCTTCTACTACCACAATATATTGAAGAAATATTGATAGTATGTGCATATTTTGTTCATTGTTATTTTCCTGCAAAGCTATTTCCATATGATTTTCTTATTGTGCCATAAACAAAATTGCTGCAACCCTGAAATAGCTCTGTTATGGAAGCTTAAGCGTCAAATGTCTTTCTATTGCTCAGGCCAATGTTAAAATATTTGCCATGAGAGCCAAGCATTAGTTAGAACAAAAGCAGCAAACTAAACCTTTTATGCCTTAAGTGCTTTTCTTTATCTGTGAAAGACTAAAAAATGTCTTTTTAGCTGGCACCAGTGGCTTTGGGGAGTGTTTTATAGTACATTTTTGCAAATGCTTGTTTCAGGTTTATTGGACTCACAGCAGAGATTACAGAAGACCACACAATTGGAATGATCATTTTTCTTTGCATTAATGGAATACATTTAGAATGCCAGCAAACCTTAGAGGAACCTGGACTAATGAATGATGCTTCATGGAAAACATTTCAACATTTAAGAGTGAGTATTGAGGGGAATCTTCAAAAGTCACAGTGAAAGCCCATCAAATTGTGTTCCTAATTCCCTGTGGTTTATTTGGTTTTTTGTTTGTTTTGCTTTTTTTCTAATTAGGCCCCTACCTTTCAGTCTTTGATCATTTATAAGCACATTGCATGGAGAAAAAAAATAATTGTCCTAATAGCTCATAGGTAGAAGATTCCTCATTAAGATGCTGTGAAACAGATGTCTCTGTATAAGAGAAACTTTCCTTGCTATAGTAGGCTCGCATGCCATGGTATTTGGAAAAATACATCCTTAAGCAAAGGACACATCCACAACAAATAAGCATTATGGAATCCTACAGACTCCTTCAGCATTTAAAAGAAGCTTGTTGCCTTGTCTTGAATTGATATATATATAGAGTGATTTGATTCCTTTTTCTTTATTCTATGACAGAAATAGATGAACAACAGCTATTCATTTGGTTTAAAAGATCATCTTTTTTTTTATTTATCTTTTGGCTGCTCACTTCATAATCATGTCAGAAAGAATCATTGATCTAGAGTTGGAAAAACTATTATATCATCTCTTCAATCCTCTTTCAAAGTTAGCATATGATACAGTTTTCCCACAGAGACTAGCACAGACAACTATCTTTTGCAGAAATTATGTGAAAATATAGGAACATGGGTCAATCTCTTCCATATTCATTGCCTTTCTAGGTACATCATACACAAGGAACGAATTTGGAGACATAAACAGTAGTTAAAAATAAATGCTTAGAAGCTAGTCCCATATAATGTTTTCATTACATGTCTGAATAATACAAAACTGGGGAATGAAAATGAAAAACATATTGCCATGATCTGTAAGTAGCACTGTTTATTAATACAGTAGTTAAAAGTTTTTAAATAAACTGTCAGCCAGCAAAAGGCTTATTCTGTGAAAGCATAAAAGTCACATACCATATTTTAAGTAAACAAATTACTTTATGGGTGTGTTCCATGTGACAAAACTAGAAAAGGATTTGGAGCATGTCTCTTACGAGGAGAGGCTGAGGGATCTGGGGCTGTTTAGCCTTGAGAAGAGAAGGCTGAGGGGAGACCTTATTGTTCTCTAAAACTACCTGAAGGGAAGTTGTAGCGAGGCAAAGGGTTGTCAGGCATTGGAGTAGCTTTCCCAAGGAGGTGGTGGAGTTACCATCCCTGGACATGTTTAAGAGCCAGTTAGATGTTGTGCTTAGGGACATGATTTAGTGGTTTTTGATATGGCTAGGTATAAGGTTAGACTTGATGATCTTGAAGGTCTCTTCCAGCTGAAACTGTTCTATGATTCTATGGTATCACAGAAGGACCATTAATGAAAATCAAAAGCTAAATAAGTGAAATCACTGAATTATACTTTTGTCAGCCTGGAAGAGCTAAGCATGCACACAAAAACAGATAATTAAGTCTGGAAACCAAACACTTTATCAACCCATTCTTCAACCACAAAGGCTGCATAATTTCCAGAGTCTCTAAGCCTGATTCATACATTCTGAAGATTCAGAAAAGCCTCTGAAAAATGTAGATATTTGTTGAATTTAAGAGCTTATTCAATGTTCAGAACAAATTAACAGTATACACACATCTCTTTAACCAGTACATAATAAACATTCCTACTGTAATAATCTAAAGATAGTCTATAGTCTCTGACTAATATCTCTATCTTGCACAAGTCAGTTTGAAGATTTGGGGTAAAGACATCATATTACACACTAAATAGTGTATGAAGCAGTTCTTTCATCCACTGCACATTGTTGTAATTCATGTTTTTATAGAAGTAATTTCCTATTTGATCACACTGAACTCTCAAAATTCCTCTTTTCAAACAAGGATGGATCATTAAAAAGAAACGATAGTTCAGGTTTTATGTTAAATTGTTCCTTGTTGTCTGCTGAGACAGGGAGGATGATCCTAGCTTGTACTTCCATTGAGCTTACATTTACTTTCTTTTGAGGATTAGGAAATGGGATTATGACAGTCATATAGTGTGTATGATGATTTTGAGTACTGAGAAAAATTAATCAAGATATAAATTGAAAAATCATTTAATTCAATATCAGTCATTTTATCAGTCCTCTTAGCCATAAGAATTTAAGAAAGATTTTTCAATTCATACCATGATTCTCATAAACTTAAAATAATCGTTTTATGTTTTGTATATCAAAATGAGCTCAGTTTGTGACTTTACAATGATAAGAAATTTCTGGTTTAGAAACTTCAGAATTCATTGCGTTTTTTTACAATACTAATATCATGCAATATCCATGCAGGCCGTGTATTGGTATTTGATTATAAATCCAGATGGTAAAAAAATACTTGTAGAAAAAAAGGAACAAACAAACAAAACAAAAACCAAGCTAAGCCAAGCCAAAACCAAAACCAACAAACAAAAATAATCCAAAAACCAAACCACACACACAAAAAAAACCCAAATGAACAAAAAAAACCTGCGAAAAAAACCAACCCACAATAACACAAAACCAATCAAGTTGAAAGTTGAAATAAAAATAAATCTATCTTGGTCATGTCCTAAAATATAGCATCACAAGAAGTAATAAGACACTGTTTTAATCGTCTGCTTCATATAATTTGCAGCAGTTGAAGAAGCAGAAGAGAGTTTGCAAACTTCTTTGATTTCAAGTATGGTTGGGTCTGATCAGCTTTGGTTTATCAGAAAAATATGGCTAATATGAGAGATAGTGCAATTCCCTTAACTTTAAGACCAAAAAGTTGTTAATGCATTTGCAACACTGAAACAGAAAAATTACTGTGTTTAGTAACCTGGGACTTTCCTTGAACTTTAAAAACTTGATTTACTGAACAAATGTATATGGAATTACTTCTGTTACCGAATATGTAGAGCTAATGAGCTTTAAATTTATATACTGAACAAGTAATGAAAAAAAACCTTCCATATTCCTCAAACAAACAGCAGTTTTCTTCATTTCAGAAATTTACATGTTCTTTAGCATTGGAAAGAACAGTTAAGCAAAATTCTGGAGTCCTTGCCGTAAATCCAGGAATTAGAGCCTGATCTTTTTCCTCATGCAAAATATTAACCTTTGCCAAATACATAAGACAATAATTAAAACCAGGTGTAAATCCTTTATTAATCAAGATTTCAAAGATGTTGCAGCAGACATATGGTATTTCAAGCTAAGATGAAAGCTTCACATTATCATGATCACAATTTATGCAGCATATGGCCCTACAACCATAGCTAAACTGAAGGAAGATTTAAAAATTGTGGCTTTGTTTGGAAAAGGAGAACTAGCTCCCTGCTTGCAATTAGTAGGTGAAAAGACAGGAGAAAAATTTCACTGATACATACTTTGAAAAGGTAGCCTACATATGTAGCTGATAGGCTGAAAGAATCTCCAGAAAAAATGAACGGTGGTTGCACTTGAAAAATGATCATGATACCTCATGGGAATTAATCACTTCCAAGCACTATTTCAAGCACTATTTCAAGCTGCACTGGCCAATAGTCAACTGAAGCCAGAAATACAGGAGTAGTTGCGACAGGTTTTTCTCTGTTTGTTTTTCTTCTTGTTTGTTTGGTTTTGGTTTGGGGTAGTTTTTTGTTTGTTTGTTTGGGTTTTTTTTGTTTGGTTGGTTTTATTTGTGTGTGTGTGTGTGTGTGTGGTTTGGTTTGGTTTGGTTTGGTTTTGATATTTGCTTTTTTACCATGGGCTGCATGACCTTCTAATTTAAGCCACAAATAAGGAGAAGATGAAAAGGGCACTTCAGCTCCAAAAAGTAGTATAAGCAAACTATACTGAATGTAACTCAGAAGGTTATTTTATGTCCCTTGAAGTGAATAAATATATTTTTAATTCTTATAAATTATGCATCTAAATGCTAACACCATATTCAAAGTCATGGTCATTTAGCTATTAGATCCTCTGATTACTTGACTTAAACTGGGGTTCTTATAGCTCTCCAGTTTCTGTGGTGAATTATTGTACAATATCACATAGTTTAAATATGTCTGTGAAAATATTTTTTAAAATAGTAGGGCAGATATGCTAAAATGCCATTCACCATTCAAATGCAAAAATAGGAGTTTCATTTTTAACAGTCATTCAATTGCTTAGGAAAGTATGTGGTTTATTATTAGTATTCCATTGTTTTGGGTTTTTTTTAACATAGATAAAAATATTTATTAATTTTTTTTAATAAATATTTAATTCCCGAGGGAATTTGCATAACACAATCACTACACATGATTGTTTCTCAGTACTCAACCCTAATCACTAGTTCTTTGTAGGAACATTTTTAACATTTACATTCCTAGAGGAATTTTCTTCTTTACTAAAATGTGATAACAATTTGCATGAATATCAAAGCTGCTATATACAGGCTGACATTATTCAGTACTCAGGTAAGGTAACCCATTTATCACATCATTGAACATCTCAGTCATTCTACAGCTGAGCAAATTTCTTTGGCTTGATTTTCCCAGGACAATTATTCTAGATATATTGCTTTCATGGGGGATGTTAAGCAAAACACACTTCTTTCTTTCAGCCTTGTCCTGAAAGTCTCTCTTGGCAAATAAGCAATATGAAACACACTGTTTAGATTTCACCAAACCTACATCACGACAAGGAGGAAAGAAGGGGCAACTCAAATATTCACTAGGAAGTTAAATTAGGAAAAGGCAAACCACCCAGAAGGGAAGCTTTAGTAAGATATTTTATAATAATAAATAAGAAACTATTCTCTCATAAAAGGTAATCCTTTCTCCTGGCCAATGTAACAAAGCATAAGAATAAATAGAGTTGTCACTTCAAAACTCATAAAATTTTGGAGTTGCTGAATTAAAGTTTTCTAAGCCTCCCGATAGCTTCTGTCTACTTGCCCATGAACCTGTTATCGAAAGGAGATCCAGGGGGACCACCCAACCAGAGCCCATATCACCAAGCAGGGAAGTGCCAAGTTTAATCCTTGGGGAATTTTTTACCCTCGCTGCATATGCAACATTTCCATCAAGCTACAGGGTTGAGTGACAAGAGATTTAATGTTTTGTAATGAGAGGCTAATTTTTCAGGAATTATACTTGGGGGCAAGGGGTCTCTGTAGCGAGCTGTGTCAATGAAAATGCCACAATGGTGATATCACATCCAGGTTGCTAAGATTACCACCTACTGATGTCCCAAAGGTGGAGACTAAAGAATGAACTTCATAGATTTAGCTATGAGTTCATGTTACAGACTACAACCATATGTTGGCACTTAGGTTGTAGAAGCAATGCAAGTACTTGATAAGACAATGCAAGTCAGAAAGAGACAGTCAGGTACAGATATAACAGTTTCATTCTTACATTTACATAAAAGTCAGAAGAGAAAATTTGTAGGACTTTTCAGAACAAAATAAAATTTTACTTATGTTGAAACAAACAACCACATACCAACTATTCTAAAGTAAGAGATTTTTATTTTTAATTTATTATTCAATAAGAGTTTAATACGGATAAGCAGAGGCCAGAAAATAAACTGCAACCACCTTGAATTGGTTTTAGTATTAGATTTGTTTGCTTAGATGAAACTTGTAGAAAACTATTTACAATTAAATATGTGTTGATAGTAAGTTAAATGCATGAGCACTCTGATTGCCTCAGGGTGGAAAGAATGACTCTATTCTCACACACAAAAATACTTGACCCAGGGAATAGATTCAAAAATTGGGGTCAAATGTGCACCAGCTGAGTTAATTTATAAAAGCCTCATTTGTCATGAAAAAAAAAAAACCCAAAGAAAATGATGGTTAAAAAAACCCAACAAACTGATGAGAGCCTAGATTTTACAATAGCTTCAGGTGTAAACAACAGCGGCTGAAGTGAGACATTGCACAATATCTAAGTAACATAACTGAACCAAGGGATAATAAAAATCTACTTTAAATCTTCTCAAGTTCAGTTGAATACTCCAGTGTGAAATTCGTTACCGAGAACAATTGCAAGCTTTTGTTTCAGTCAACCCTCCCCTAAGTTTCTGTTGTCAGTTCTCTTATGTGGTGCTTAAGTTTAGAAAAGAGATCTAAAAAGGTTGATAAATGTTAATTAATGGAATTATGTTGGCAGCAGGGCAAACACATGGAACAAAAATAAAGAATTATTTCAGAGTTCATCTTCGAAAGGCTCTTAATTTTTAAAGAATGAAAAATCAGAGCAGCAAAAATAGTTATGGGATATTGAAAAGAAAGAGAGAATGGACGGTCACAGTGGTTCTTTTTCTGTCTGGTAATGTTAAGTGAGTCTTATTCAGAATTGAAGGCAGGAGACGGGATGTCTGGTGGAGTTTCACTAATCTTTGAACAAGCAACAGTAGATGGGTAGTTGTATAGTAGGGACATACTGTGAAACTCATAACCTTGTAGATAGTGTTTTTCTCCAGGAACAGGACAACAAGGCATCTTGAGGCACCAGAGCGTGCTGAACAGACAAGCACTGGCAAAAATAAGGATTTTAGGCTTTAGGTCACTAAAAGAACATGGTGATGAAGAAGAGAAGATGAAGTAAATATCCACCAGAGGTCATGGAAGACCACCGAGGGGAGAAAAGACCCTACTTCTAATTTTATTACGCATGCTCGGACTATGTAAATGAATTCCAGGAACTCATTAGTATAAGACTGCCCTCTCTAAGAAATATAATGAATATGTATGTTTAGCCTGCATATAAACTCTGTACCTAGCTTGTATCGGCACGCACATTTG
>WTSP01009237.1:0-16045 GCA_025331215.1 Actenoides lindsayi
GAGCTCCTGATCCCTTTACCAGCTGTCCCAAGGCCCTGAAATCTCTTTTAATTGATTGTGAGCCTCTAATTGCTACACCGTCACTTCCCACCTGAAAGACCAGAAGTGAGTAATAGTCTGAAGGACTCCCAAGGGAGGGAAGTTTACCTGCAATGTCCTTTACACAGGCACCAGGGAGACAGCAGACCTCTCTGTGAAGTGGGCCCAGCCTGCATATTGGGCCCTCCACTCCCCTCAATAGGTAGTCACCTACAACAATGACCCTTCGACTTTTCTTATTAGGGTCAGTTTTGCAGGCTGGCCCGGGGAGAGCTGATCTTGGTGGCTGAACTGGTTTTTGTGAGCCCTCATCCTTGCTCTCGACCAGTTCCTCCCGCAGAGCCCCGTACCTATTTTGCAAGGGCACTGTAAGTGATGTGCTAATTAAAGGAACACGCTTGCTCTTTTTGTTTCATTTGGCAGAGACCTGCTCCCATTGACCCTGCTCAGGCAGGTTACAACGGGAATGCTGAGGGGCTTGCTGAGGAGAGGCTATGGAATCCTCTACTCCACTAGGATTTACCTGCCCGACTAAAGAATCCTCTGCTCCACCAAGAGTCACCTGCTGTTCTTTTCTTGTAGAAATGAGATTGTGAAAATAGTCAATTTCCTTCTCACTCTCTCTGATGTTTCTCAATCTACTCACCAATATGGAAAATGACAGTTCTGGAAGCTGCCCTGCAATAAGAATAGTTTAAAAATAATTATTTAGAATAAGAAGAATCCTCCTGTGCAGCATTTTTTTTTTAAAAACCCAAAAATTGCATGAAAGAAAAATCAGGGTGATAATCCCAAACTCTGTTTTCTAATGTAGCGTATCTCTTGGAGCTTTTGGTACTTTGCTGTACTGGTGCCTGCAGCAGGGAGTCATGAGCAACAGAAGAAGGATGGTCTGTTGTGTTTGGGTTATACCAACACGGGGCTACTGCACACGGCTGCCAAAGGGAGTTCTGCTGTGCACTGCCCCACAGCATGCTCCCACCACCGCTGCTGTTAGTCTCATGCAGCTGCCAGCTGATTTTATGGAAATAAGTATTTTGCTTTTGTGGATTAGTTTTCTGTCAGGTCAGCTTGTTGGTCCCAATAACCCCATGGGGTTGCAAGGGGAAACAACAGGAGCAGATTGTTTGAGGATGCCCTTTTCAACCCCTTGCTAGAGCAGAAGTGGTGAAAGGTAGAACCACAAGTGCAGCAAATCTAGCTCTTCCAGCTGATGTGTTGTTGAAAAAGAGATCAATCCTGGGAAGCACAGCTAATGTGTGGCTAGCTGAAATGTAAATAGCATGCACAGCTAACTCCAGCTATTTATCAATTCAGAGGGAAAAAAAAAAAAAAAAAAAAAAAGATGAAGAAAAAAACACAACCCAAAACAGCTTTAGTTTGAATTTGCCAGTAGAAGCCATACAGGGTGATTTAAATTATAGTTCCATTGGATCTAACCTGTTTGCTACAGTAAGAAGGTTAACAAAAAACGGTTAATTCAATCTGTGGCCACCAAACACACTTTGATGCTCTTCAGGCCTGTAGTTCCTTAGGCTGTGCTTTGTTTTGGACTAGCAGAGTTTCTAAATACCATCAAGCTGCCCAGGCCGCCTGTGATTAAGCAGTGACTGAGCGTGGCTGTGAAAAGCAAAAATCATGTTCTGACTTGTAATCTGAAAACAAACGTAGATCAGAAAGTGATTTTGGATTCCTGATGCACTCCTGCTTTTCACGGCTTCATCCACGCATAGCTAAGCTGATTGGTTACTTACCCCACAAACACACTTTTAGCATATTTTACTTTCTCATTTTTGTTTAGATTTAATGCAGGTGATGTGCTTTGTCCATGCACAGCCCACTACCTGTCTCAGATGTAGGATGGAACTCTCTCCATTCTGATTGAGAGACCATAATTTCCCAGGGAAATTTATCCCTGTAGTGTCATTTCTAAGGCAGTGGTCCTTTTTATAATTCAAACTGCACCTGAATATCTATGTGGCAGAGATGATGATAAAAAGGGCTAGTTACTGAAATGAAATACAGTAATAGTAAAACCATTACTTAATGTCTTGATATTAAGTAGAGGCTGCATGAATATGCAAAGCCTCTGGAGTTCTCTAGGTAATAACGAATGCTGGAAACAGCTCAAATACAATTACCAGGGACCCAGACTCATTTAGGCAGCAGGAAATGACCGAACATAAATGTTTCTTCATAATCTTTGGATCTTATTAAAGTAATAATAGCCCTAATGGTGCTGGCTGCTGACATTAATATTTCTGCCTAGGCTGGTAGACATCATTCCCCTTCTTGAACATTTTCTCTCTCAGTTATTAATATACAACCTGCTGCCTACCACCTCCACACTCAGAAGGCAAATGTCTCCCCAGCTGCAATGTGCACACAGAGGGAAAAGCTGGCTTACATCTTTGGATGCATCAGAGGAGCATTGCATACAGCTGCTCCCCTGCCAAGAACTTTCTTTTGAACAGTTGTGTTCCATTAGTTAAATAATACCTGGGTGTACCAAACTAGAGCTGAAAAGGTAAATTTAATCACAGGAGTGAAAAATAAATTTTTAATACACTTGAACGCTTTTAAGTGAGGAAATGAGTATTAGCTCTTCTTTTCAAGTGCCTGAGGGGAGAAAGAAACACTGTTGGGTCTGGCAAGCTGTCCTCCTGCATCTCATGGAGGTCCATGGTGGAGCAGATATCCACTCGCAGCCTGTGGAAGACTACCCAGTGGAGCAGGTGGATGAATCATAGAATCATAGAACACCAGGTTGGAAGGGATCTCAAGGATCATCTGGTCCAACCTTTCTTGGCAAAAGCCTGGTCTAGACACAGCACAGCACCTTGTCCGTCTGAAAAGTGTCCAATGTTGGGGACTCCTGCACTTCACTGGGGAGATTACTCCAATGGCGGATTGTTCTCATTGTGAACAATTTTCCTCTTGTGTTCAATCAGAATCTTCCGAGAAGTAACTTGTACCCATGACCCCTCATCTTTTCTGTGTGACACCTTGTAAAAAAGGAGTCTCCATCTTCTGTGTAGCCACCCTTTACATACTGGAACACATGGTGATAAGATCTCTCCTAAATGTTCTTTTCTCAAGGCAGAACAATCCCAATTCTTCCAGCATTTCCTCATATGGCAATTTCTCAGCCCTTTGATCATCTTCCTGGCCCTTCTCTGGACCTTCTCCATCCTGTCCAGATCTTTTTTTGTACAGTAGGGACTAAAACTGGACACAGTATTCCAGGTATGGCCTGACCCCCACACTGAGGAGAGTGGGATAATGACTTCTTTATCTCTGCTGGTGATGCCCTTCTTGACGCAGCCCAGCATCCTGTTGGCTTTCTTTGTTGCAGCAGCACACTGTTACCTCGTACTGAGTTTATTGTCCACCAGGAACCCCAGGTCCCTTTCCACAGAGCTGCTGCTCCCTATCCAGGTAGACTGTCATCTGTGCTGCACTCCTGAATTGTGTTTTCCAGGTGCAAGGCCTTGGACTTGTCTTTGTTGAACTTCATTGGCTTCTTGTTAGCCCACTCTTCCAGCCTATCCAGGTCTTCCAGCAGGGTGGGTCTCCCTTCTGAAGTGTCCACCCGTCCCCTAAGTTTGGTGTCATTAGCAAACTTCATGAGGGTATACTTGATCTCATCATCCAGATCACTTACAAAGATGTTAAACAGCACTGGGGCCAATATCAGTTCCTGGGGTATCCCACTTGTGACCAGTTGCCAGTTTGAGAAAGAACTGATGACTACCACCCTCTGGGTATGGCCTGTCAGACAGTTCCCCACCCACCACACAGATCACCTGTCTAGGTTGTGAAGTGTCAGTTTCTGTAGGAGGAGGCAGTGGGAAAACATGTCAAAGGCCTTGGAGAATTCCAGGTTGACAATATCCACCTCTTGTCTTGCATCAACCAAGCGGGTTACTGTGTTGTTGAAGGTGAACAGGTTTGTCAGGCACTATTTGCTCTTGGTGAGTCCATGCTGACATTTCCCAATCCCATGTTCCATTTGACTTGTGATAACCCCCAGGAGGATTCGTTCCATAACTTTCCCACAGATTGAAGTAAGATTGATGGGCCTATAATTTCCTGGGTCCTGCTTTAAGCCTTTCTTGTAGATGGGGGTGACATTAGCCTTCTTCCACTCTTCTGGGATATCCCACAATCTCCGCAGCTTCTCAAAGATTATGAAGGGTGGCCTCACAACAATGTCAGCCAGCTGTCTTAACATGCTCAGCTGGATAGCACCTTGGACCATTCATTGATCTGTAGGGGCCAAGCACCTGTAGTAGTTCACATACCAGCTCTTCCTTCACTGATGCTGGGTCTGTGTTTGCATCAGCCTGGATTTTTGTTCCCGTGGCCTGGGTCTCACCAGTGCTGGTAAAGACAGAGGTGAAGAAAGCATTGAGGACCTGTGCCTTTTCAGCATTGTCGGTGACTAGTTCACTGCTGTTTAACTCCAGGCCAAAGTTTTCCTTCTTTTTCTGCTTGTTTATATACATATAGAATCCTTTCTTGTAGTTTTTGGCATCTCTGGCCAATTTCATTTTGAGCTGAGCTTTTGTTCTTCTAACTGCATCTCTGCACATCCTGGCAGTATCCTTGTAGTTCTCAACGGGTATTCATCTACCTTCCCATCTGTGGTATACTTCTGTTCTTAGGTTTTGAACAGACTAAAAAGCTCACAGTTAAGCCAAGGGGGTCTCCTACTCCACCTACTTCCCTTACCATTAAATTGCATAATCTGGTTTTGTGCTTCCAGTAAGGCATTCTAAATGCATTCTGGCATCCTTTGTTCTCCATGGAGGTTTCCCAAATAATCACTCTCAGATGAACCCTGAGTGAGCTGAAGTTTGTTTTTCTAAAACCTGCAAACCCTGTCTTAGTACTAACCTTCCATGTGCTTAGCTGCATCTGAAACCAGTGTGATCACTGCAGCCAAGGCTGTCACTAACTGGTGTCACAAAGCAGGTTTCTTGGTTTGTGAGCAGTGAGTTCAACAGTGTCTCATTCCTGGTTGGCAAATGTAACATTTGTGTGGGAAGCAGTCCTCTATACAATCCAGGAACTTGACAGATGACATGGGAGCTGCTCTATTTTAATTCCAACAGATCTCTGGGTAGTTGAAACCACCCACATGAAACGGGTTCTCTTGACACAAAGCCTGCTTAAGTGACCCAAATATTGCCTCACAGGCCTTGCTGTCTTGGTTTGGAGGTTGGTAGCAGATGCCTACTGTAAGATTCCCCTTGATGATGACCCCTCAGATCTTGACCCAGAGGCATTTGATAGGACCTCCACAATTACCATAGCTGACTTCTACACATTCAAGTTCTCCTTAATATAAAGCATGACTCCTCTACCTCTTCTTCCCTGCCTGTGTTTATGAAGCAGTTTAATAGCCATCCATCATGATCTTCCAGTCATGTGAGTTGTCCTACTGCATTTCAGTTATTCCTGTATCATAACTTTCTGACTGGGCACAGTGCTCCAGTTCTTTCAGGCTGCATGCATTAGTATACACACACTTGTGGTGGTTGGTCTTCTGCTTTTCATCTTGAGAGGCATCTAATGAACATTTGTAGTTGCCCTTTTTGGCCTGGCTTATTCCCTAGATGGTTGCAATGGTGTGAACGTTGTTGCTGTGGACCCTCTCCCCCAAGTTCTACAGTTTAAAGCCCACCTCACCAAGTTGGCCAGCCTGCTATCAAAGATTCCCTTGCCTCTTCTAGACAGGTGGATGCACAAAAGCAACTCTGAGCCCATTGCAAGCCCATGATGGAGCAAACTTCTGGCAGGACCTCTGGACCCATGGAGAGAGGAGCCCCCACTGGAGTGGGTTTGCTGTCAGGACTTGTGAGCCCACAGAGCGCCCACATTAGAGCAGTCTGCTCCTGAAGGACTGCTCCCTGTGGGACATACAATGGAGAAATTTGTGAAGAACTGCAGCCTGTGGAAAAGACTTACATTTGAGAAGTTCATGGAGGACTGGCTCCCATGGGATGAACCCCATGTTTGAAGAGTGTAAAGAGTCCTCTCCCTGAGGAGAAAGGAACAGCAGCAACAACATGATAAACTGACCACAACTCCCACCCCTCATCCTTCTGTGGGGAAGGAGGCAGAAAAAAATCAGGAATGAAGTTGAGCCTGGGAAAAAGGGAAGAGTTATGGAATGGTGTTTTAAGATTAATTCTTATTTCTCATTATCCTATTCTGATGTTAATTGGCAATAAATTAAATTAATTTTAGCCAGGTTGAATCTGTTTTGCCCATGACGGTAACTGGTGAATGATCTCTCATTGTCTTTAGCTTGACTCATGAGCCTTTGATTATATTTTCTCCCACTGCCCTGTTGAGGAGGAGGAGGAGTGATAGAGCTGCTTTGTGGGCACCTGGTGGCCAGCCAAGGTCAACCCACCACAAACGTTTAAATAGTTGCACTCTTTAACAGGATCTGTTTGTGTGAGTTTTTGGAAAGCTTTTATGGTGGGATTTTCTGTTCCTTTAGGTATGGTTGAGTTTTAAAGGTGCAGAAAATTTATTTCACATGTTACCTTTTTTTCAATTTGTTCAGTTATAGGTTTTCCAGTAGGTACCACCCAGACAGCTATACTTGCAGGAAGAACTTGCTTGGTTAAAATCACCCACTGGTTTGTATTTCCTAGGTCTCCTGAAGGTCTCCCTGGGCCTGCTGTGCAAAGGTACATGTAGCATTAATAAGTGAGTAGTATCGGCATGGCATCACCAAACCTATGGAAGTCTAAGCAGTCTGTCCCACATTGGAGCAGGCAACAGCTGCATAATCACTCACAGGTAACTTTGGTGTGTCAAGTAGATCAAATTTTTGAGAGGTATTCAATGGTGGGGAGGAGCACGAAATCTATTGCTCTATGGAGAACTGGTAGGAGGAGTCTTGCAAAAGGGCTCTTGGGTCAAGTGCTGGCTGACAGAGCTGTGTTTAAAGAAACTGTGCCCAGCTGTTTGATTCATACTGTGCTCAAAGAATCAGGGCTATATATATTTTGTAAATAAACCAAACAGCATCAAAGATGCTTTATTCCTAACTGGAGCAACCTATTGGACTCTGAGCTGGCCAGCTGCCCAGATCAAGAAAGATCTCTTCCTGCAGAAAGGAAACTAGCAGATGGAGCAGAATGAGGAATCCTGATAACTTATTAATTTCAGTCAGTGATACTGAGGAGACATAGTAAAGTCTAATTTGAAGTAGTTTCATCTATGTATTTTCGAATTTCAGAATTATTTTTTCTGTAACAATGTCTTTCCAATATGGTCTTTCCAATGGAAAGTGGTAAAAATGTCACTTTCTTCCTTAAACGGTTTTGGTCCTCCTATATATTCCATGATGTATTTCCTGATGTTAATGGCAAAATAAAGTCCCTGATACTGTTAGCTTGGAGTACACCTTCATGGAAATGATTTCCTGAAGTTTTCAGTTCCCTTGCAGTAGTATAGCTAAGGGCAATGTGGCCTTGTGAAGCATCAGAAATAGCTCCTGTTGTAAAACAGAATGTTAGAAACACTTAGCACCTTATATTAATCTTGTTTTAACAATCACTAGCGAATTAGTGACTAATGCCATATTCAAACATGGAATTCATATCTGAGGCCAATTTACACTCCTGGAGTTCTGCAGATATAAGTAATACTTTGGTTTTGGCTTCAGGGTGTTTATGACTGATGGTGAAGTACCGAGTTGGTTCTCCAGGTCCAGGACGAGTTTGCAGAGTCCATTTGATTTAAAGAAGAGGGAAAGTCCTAAATTTGCTATTTACAGAGCTGTGCTTCAGAGTGGGATCATGTTTCCAGGATAGGGAGTGTTTTCTTTGCTTTGGCATAGTGCCTGGTCCTACTCTCCTACTGTAAGTAGTGAGAGATCACCTTATTGGATTTCAGCCACAGGTGCATTTTGAAGATTAAGACCAGTAAAAGCTTAAATGTCTTGTGCTCATATGTTTGTTCTGCAGAAGCACAAGAGTTGCATTTGCTCCATAACTCAGGCTATGAACAATGAGACTAGATTCAGTCTGAGCGGATTCTTTAAGCACTTAAAATAAAAATCTCTCTGAAGTATTTAACTGTGTAGTAAGTAGCTGTTAATTAAAATCATTCTTTTATCCTTTGGCAAAGAGAATTAAGCTGGTGCCTAAGTAAACAACAATAGAGAAAACATTTAGCGAGAAAAGACCGTATGTACCAAAGTAGGACACCTTGATACAGATGGCTGACTCATCAGCGTGACATACTCTGTGTTAAATATGGAAAGCTCAGATGTCATTTGTTGTAGCTCAGCAAGAGCAGAAAGAGATTTATTTTTCCTTCCCAACATGACTTATAAACCAGACAGAGATTTTTACTTACTGTCCATGCAGGTGACAATACTGTTATGTGGTGCAGCTTCTCATTTCCTGCTGCAGCCAAGGGCCTCCCTTGCAGATGCATCCATGTTATTTGGAGGTTTCAGGAACATGCCAGGGCCACCTTCTTAGACATCTGGATGTAATTCTATTACCAGTCATCAGCCGGGTTTGTCCGCTAAGTTTTTGTTTCTGACTTCCACCTTAATGTGCAACTGCCAATAATGTAGCTGCTAATGTTCTTTTTCTCTTCTTCCTGGGGAAGCCACTGGAGTCCTGAAGGTCTACGCCTGGCTTCAGTGACATAGCTTATTGCTGTGTGATCAGAACACCTCCGGTAGCTGTGGAAGGCAGAATTTTGGGAAGCCCAAAAAGTAGGCTATGTTTGTAGCTAGTCCTGCAACTGCCTGCATCAGCATGGGAAAGCCATCTGATGGTCACTTGCCATACATTGCTCTTACTCTCAGTGTGAGGCTTTGAGGCAGACAGGTTCAATGTTGTGGCTAGAAGTTAAAATTTAACAGTGAATGGATTCAAGAGAAAAGGAAATCTGCTTCTGTGCTGTTCAAAGTTAGCTTTTGGAACAACTTCATACTTTAAAAAAAAAAAAAAAAAAAGGATAATAGAAATGTAAGTGGCCATCAGCAAGACTGGAGTTCATATAACTGAACAAGCAATGCAAGCACTTTTTTACACTTTCTTTCCTTTGCCTCCCAGGTATAGAAAAGTATTTTAGGGAACTTCTCTCATGCCAAGTTTCTTGATGCTGCTTTTGTTAGGCTCACTGGGTCTCCCCTAGTGCTGCTGCATGTCTGGGTGTGCAGAGAAAAGTACACAGCTGGCAGTTCATTCTGAAGTCAGTGAGGCACTTACCTAGTGAGTCTCCCTTCTCCATTTCAGGATCCCTAGAACAAAAAAAAAAGTCATATAATCTTTCCAGGTATGCTGTGTATTTCTGGTGCTGCTTTAGGTCTTTCTCGCTTCAACAGTGAAGCCCCAAATGCCCTGTCTTCTTCCCTAATCTAGTTTTCAGGGTGGAAAAAAGCCACTGGAAGGAAGAAACCTGAGCATGCTATAGATGTAGGAGGCTGATATTAAAAGTACTGCTTTATCATGAGGTTTCTTATAGTTCCTGACTACTAGTCGGGTTTCTGTTTGAATCCACTGTAATTGTTACAACTACTACTATTAACGAAAATAGAGACATTCTAGGATCACACCCCTCTGTGTCTTATGGTTAGATAATACACATCATCTTATTCTATGTGAAGCTACTCTTGTGTTTGGTGCCATATGAGTACATATGAAGAGGTTTTATAGATCATTAAAGAACTCTTAAAAGCAATCAGTACTTATGAATATGTACTCATTCAACTGGACAGAACAAGGTTTTAAACTAACTGGCTAATCTTAGAGAAAATGTTGTGTTTAATGCTCAAATGCTCATCAATCTATAATATGCAGGTAATACCCCAGATAGTATTTATCCCAACTATTCTAATTACTTTAATTTGAACTAAGAATGTTGTTAGCAATGTAGAATTAAATAAAAAAAAATTCCTTGCATATCCCCTGCGAAGAGACTTATCTTTGGATAACAGCTCTTCTGCATCAAATGTATTAACAAATGTTTGCATGGATGGTAACGTGTTAGCCAGTGAAATCTCTTTAAAAGCCATCATATAGAAATGATCTAGTGATAATACAATTTTACAACACTGAAGATAGATGTTGTTGCACAGATATAACCCTGTACACAATTAACCACCCCCAAAAATCAATCCACATTCGGCTTGTTCTGACCCTATGGGAATATGTTCACAAGACAATATTCTGAAGATTTCTGCCTTGTAGTCAATGAAGGCATCTGGAATACAGGTCAAAACAGAAAATGGAAGTGCCGGTGAAGTGCTCTGCTGCTTCATGAGCTGTCTCACTTCTGAACTTCCCTAATTACAAGCAAGTACATCCCCTTCAATTTCCCCTGGAATTCTCCCTGTGTCATAATCAAATCCATGTTTGGCATGAACTGTGTGAAAAAGTCCACCAAAAGGTAGTGAGACATGGTTCTCTGGAAGACGACTTGGGCAAGATTTTATTCTTCTGTGTTTTCAAAGCCAACTTTAAGTGTAACAAGCTAACTAGACATGCTTCCACCCTCTTTTGACTGTTGAAGGAATCAGGGAGAAGCTCAACCCAGAGATGTCTGAAAGTTTAACCTACAAATGTTTATCAATGTTTTTTGCTCCAAACTTAAAAACCTTCTGGTGTTCACAGTGATGACAACCTCCTAGCTGCCATCAGAAGTACAAACCACCCAGCACATGCAGGGATATGCAGCCTGAGCCAGGAGCAGAACAGACATTACAATGCGCCAGGCTGATTTCTCAGGAACAAGGTAACTCAAAAATGCAGCTTTATCTCCTTTACAACATCCTTCATAGAGGCTCAGAGATGGCTGCTGCCAAATATTTCTAGATTTTTCTTCCACTTCCTCTGTCCCAGCTGCTCACACGCCTTTGCAGAGTAGGTACAACCATTAGTTCACAGAATCCTTACATTTCTCCCTGTCTGACCCCATGGCTCTGTTTGTCTCACATTTGCTGTTCTAAAATTACCACTCATTATTTGATTCTTTTAAGTGTGGGTCTTTGGTCATAACAAGAGGATGTAAACCTACCAGAAGTCATCAACATTTACTCTACACAGACTTCTGAATGAGCACAAGTACTCTATAATTAGACAACAAGAATGCTGTTCTAATCACTATTTATCTTGCAAATTACAACTCCATGGAAACATTTTGTTTGCACCATCTGGCTTTATGTATTTTTTTAATGAGTTGATGATTATTAAGATCATTTCAAAAGAACCGACAGTAAAGCATTTGTCACATTAGGAAGTGAAGTAAAGATTTTTCAAAACTGAATTTGTATAAAATTCACTGCATTAAACATTACAAATTTTGCCAAAATACCAGTGACAGTTTTGGTGGAGGCTTCATGGGACTCACTTTACTCAATGAACATCTGTTAAGAAATCTGCACATTTTTGGTAGTGACGCTGACTGAATTGAACCCCTGTGTCGAAATGAAAGCATGTCTTCATTACAGCTAGCACCTTGACAGATAATTTTGTCCTTATGATTTCGGTATTATAATTGTAATTCTAAAATAACCAGTACAGATTGTGGCTCCTGAACACTATCACTTAGATATAAGGAGGAAGATGCTATTAAAACACAAAGATTTCAGGAACTAGCAATCATCTGAACTCTACAGAAGATGAGAAAATGAGAGTATCTGGAAATACTTGAAATGAAGAAAATCTTTTTGAAATGAGCAAACGTGAATAACACCTTTGCATGTCTGCCTCTGGTCTTCCTAAAATGCCTGTCACTCTGCCTCTGAAAACCCCACAATTTATTGGGTTTTGTATACAGAAAAATTAAAAGCAACACTAAATTTTTACCTTTAAGCTCCCTGAAGTTAAATCTTATTCCTAACTTAATGGCTGCATCTGATTTTATACAATGTAGGTGTTAACAGCCGGTGCTATGCCAGTGAAAGTAGTAATTCCTCATATTTTTGAGAATCCTAAAACATCACCCTTAAATCATCCCAAGGGAGAAGCTTAAAAAGAGTCTTACTGGGAAAGATAAATTGACAAATTTTGATTTTGTAAATTGAAATGTAAACAATGTCTAACTATTGGGTATTAAAAGCTGTCTGAGGATTTGTTTTATGGACAGAAAGAGGCATATTTCTAAGTACTTTTTCCTTAGAAAAAATTGCTGCTACTGTTGGAAAGTTCACTCCCAAAATCTACAAGAAAATCCCATCTAACCTGCACTGGTCTGCACTGACTAGTGAAGGATTTATTCAGTAACCAGAACAACAGTATAACAGAGGCAGATGAAACTGCAAAAGATAGTATTGTGTGATCACTGGGTACTAGACACAATTTCTACGGTCACTTGACCACTGACACTAGTTTCTTCCCACTTACAGTATCACACATTAGTCCATTCAGTTCTCTTGTCCTGCATCTCTGAGCTTCTCCTTCTCTTGTCACTGGGTACCTTTCAGCATCTGGGTTCTGACTGGAAATGAAAATCTTGTTCTTGGAAATCACACCAATAATACTGGGTAGAACGAATCTCAAGACAGTTTGTTCTTTCCAGTTGCTTTCTGGCATTAACGTCTACTCTAGCACTCAAACAGCTTGTTTCTAAACAGCATGGATTTAAAGATGGTTCAATATTAAGAAATTCCTGTCTCCTTTTGCTCCCGGTCATTCGGTTTTCATATTTTGCACTCCAGTTTAGTGCTCCTTCAGTAATGATATCTATAGTCAGCCTATCTGTGAGGCTGCCCTGTCAATAGATTCCTGAAATGTACAGGTATACATGACCTTTTTTTTTTCTGGGGGTGTTGTTTTAAAGTCAGATACTTACAGGGGTTCAGGCCGCAGCTCCACCTGACTCTTGCTTTTAGTGGCATAACTGGGAGTGGAAAATGTTCACTGGGAGGGAATGGAAGACACAGGCAGGAATATAAACAAGCTTCACTGGATGAAAACACTGGATGGTGAATACATACCCAAGTCAATTTTCTTCTGGAAAACAGCTCCTGTATTCTTACTATCAACTTCAAAACATGCACATGATATTAATCTAATTGTCCTTCAAGAGAAAAATCTTCCCACCCAGTATCTTGTTATGATGCTGTGGCAGTAGCACTACGATTGGTCCACTACATCTTTAGGAAAGATGTGTGTAGACTCACCAGCAACTGTTAATAGAAATTTTGCCAGACATGCTTAAGAACAAACAAGGATGTAATTACAAGGTCCATTTACTGCAAACCAAACAAAACTATTTATAGAGTACAGACCCTGCTTTTGCATTATTACTTCTTAACTGAACATTTCAAAAGATTTAGGGCCTTAGCTCTCAGGCTGGATGTCACTAGCAATGGATGGGGGGAGGAAGAGGGGATCTCTACCCAGTGAGATGCCCAGTGACAGCCTAAATGACACAAACCACACATTGCACCAGCCAGTGCCAAACACACTGTTGGGGTTTATGGACTTCTGAACTCCTGATAAAGCCACATATAAGCCAGAAATATTTTTCAAAAACAGCTTGGTACTGGAGAATAAACGGCAGGTAAGAGGCACATGACACAGTATATCAGGATCTCCTAGGTGAAGATCCAACAAGCCAAGAGGCCCTTGCTAACACACCAGCTCTCAGTCATGTAGAAGACATCAATGGTGATGAAACCACATGCTAAAATGTGTCTTGTTTGCTATGCTCTTCATTCAAATTTTGTCTATCAGTGTTGCACTCGTGTAAAAAAAAATAATTGGCTCAAAATTCTATTATATGCATTCCTAATTCGATTCACGCTGAGCTTATTAGTTTAGGTTCACTAGAGAAAGAATTAGAACTGAAATTAGTAACGAAAAAATACACTTGTTTGAAATCACACCATTCAATTTGTGCAAGCACCTTATTTTCTAAGTCAGAAAAGTGACTCTCAAATATAAGGAACTTCACAGTTCACCTCATCCTAATAAAAATGAAACTGGTCAACAAAATTAAAAATCCTTATTAATCTACAAGTGATCCTAATTTGATCACTTTTGTAAGAAAAGACAAAAAATTGTGATTAAAAAAAGCCAAAAAAGCAAAACAAACAAAAAAAAAGCCAAAAAAAATGTGATTTGATCACTTGTAATAAAAGAAAAAAAATTAAAATAAAATTAGCTACTACTTTTTAAAAGTGATTTTCACAAAACTGAAAATTACCATTAGTGCTTTTGAGGCCCTTTAGGAAAGGACCCAACACAAAAAAATATAAATTAGGAGTCGCTGATGAACATTCAATCAGGTTAACCCTTAAAATGCAATCAGGACAAAACCCAAATGTAGTTAAAATGATGGCATGCTAATGTAGCAGGAGACTGAAAGTAACAGCCAAAACAATACATCCTATTGATAAGAAAGGAGAATATTACTTTGTTAATTAAATCTAGGAATTAAAGAAAATTAAGTGATATCGAAACATTTTTGCCAACAGAAAGAAACAGGGTGTTGAATGTAGGTGCAAGGCAAATTCTAACAATAGTACTAAAGAGGAAATGTAAGAACTGCTAAGAGTGCTTTAAAAAATATATATTTGATAAAAAGCTTTGTATTCTAGGGATATAGCGAACTATTATAGAGGACAAGGATTAAATACTTTCCACTAACAATGTACTGTAAGAAAAATTCAAACAGCAGTACTAAAGCCAGGTAATTTGTATGAGTAAAGCAGGATAACTTGTACACAGCTTTTTAACAAAGCTTTTTGGAACCACTTGTTGATTTCTAGTTATGATTCTCAATACATCTTGGGAGTCCCAAAAAACAGAAAGCAAGCTGATACAGTGACTATGTTAAAAGAGGATAAAAGGGATGACCCAGGTTACATGCCTATGTTGATTGTAATCCTCAGCACAATATCCAATTGGCTCATATAGGAATAAATTAGTACATATATGAGTATAATTACTACTCAAAAAAGACATTTCCAGAAAACAAATCTTGTAATGCTATTGTGTTATCTCTTCTTGATGCAAATGCTTACTTGATAAAAGTAACAGTGATGTTATATCCTCACGGGGTTTTTTTTGGCATTTGACCTGGTACAGGAAAATATTTTAATGAAAAAAAAAAAACCAACAAACAAAAACTAGAAAGATAAAAATATCAGACTGTCACACAGTGCATGGAATGTAAATAATTAGCAGGCTTCAAAACACAGAAGAGGAAAGATCAGCAAACACCTAAGAGAGTAGTTTAGATCTGGGAACTGTTGTGTCTGTCTGCTTTCCTGATGGGTTCTTGACCAGAGCTATTCTTCCTGAAGAAGCTATACCGAATTATCACCAAGTCACCACAGCAGAAGATGCAAGAATTGGGGGTGTGGGAAATGAGGGTGGCTAAAGCCACTTACAACATGACTCAGAGCTCTTGGTAAATAGGGTGCACCTAAAAAAAGCAACAACCTAAGCAAGAATACCATATTTATTGTCATATTTTATTTACATTTTTATCTCTATCTATGTATCTCCATATGGCCAAATGCAATATTCTAATTGTGGACTAAAAAAGTACAGGCCACCCTTGCATCATCAGCACCTTTATCCTGCAATAAAGTACGCTACCTGGAAACACAAACGGGATTTAATCTTCATAAGTAGTTTTTTGAGGTTTTGTGTGTGCACCACGTTGAAAAGGGGTAAAGGTTTGAAAGGATGCTCATTGACTGTCCATCTCCTCAGAATGAAGTCATGACTGTCGACAGCTCACCTGAGCTTAGTTGGTGAGTATACATACACATATAAATAGCTGCATATAGAGATGTATTCCCGGGGGTGGAGGGGCTGCCCCAGCAACCGGACACAGTCTTGTGGCTAAAAATGAAAGCTTAGAAGGTTTCAGTAAGCCACTTTTTAAAGAAAAAAAAAAAAACCCCCACAAAACACCACAAACACAAAAAAAACCAAAAAACAAACCAAACCCAAAAACAAAAAAAAAACCACCCTCAAAACCAAAACACAAAAAAAAAAAAAAA
>WTSP01009238.1:0-12182 GCA_025331215.1 Actenoides lindsayi
TTTAACTTTTTTTGTTGATCCCCCCCCCCCCCCCCCCCCCCCCCCCCCTTCTTCTTTTTTTTTTCTCCTTTTCTCTCTTTTCTCCTTTTCCCAGGCTAGTCTCCTCCAGATTTGTTAGCAGTTGTTCAAAGAAGAAAATTGACTTTTAACGAGAAATTATACTATGTTAAACTGTGAGCAAAAAGCAGATCTGACAGATTCAAAACCATCCTTAAAACCATCCATCTTCTCTGTGAGGTCCTACTAGCTATAGAAAAGTAGAAATTATTTGTTTATTTATTTATTTATTTCCCATTTACCAGGAAAGAATACCTGGGAAAATAAAATCTTTTAAGTTGAACTGATATACCAGAGTTCATGAGTAATAGAAAACTAAGATTACAAGAATGAGAGGTGTGCTTTAATACAGCTAGTGCCCTCCACATATTTCCCATTAAGTTCTCTACAGATTTTTTATATGTTTGTATAATTCCTGTGCCTTGTGGCTTTAGCACTGCTGTCACCTTAGCTGTTAGCACATGAACGAAAACTTATCAGACTCGCTTAGAGACTATCTTTGGACAAACAAGGCTTCTGATGCCGTACATCACCAACAATTTTCTTTCACATTTTCTACCATGAGAAATGTAATAGGAAGGAATTTTAATAGTACCCAAATAATGTTCCTTACACTTTTTTACTGGTTTGTCTTCTACATCAACTGTTATTGATCTCTTTTTTCTGAATCATTGAATATATGCATATATATTCATGCTTTTTTATGTTTTATAACAATTTGTCATTACTTTAAGAGAGTGCTTTCAATTGTCTTGAAAGGAAGAGGAATCAGAATGTGATGTCATTAAGTTTGCAAAAATATCATTGTGAAGAGATGAAGTTACATACTAATTTAAAGATTAATTTAAATGAGAAATTTAATTCCACAAAATGGGAAACGCTCTGTAGTGTCTTATAAACTGCATTTTTAATTTACATTTGTTGTTAGAAATCATCAGGCTTTGTACATTGAGTCTAAAATGAACCTCCGAATGTGTAAGACTTCACTTACTTGGAGTTGAGGTTGATCAGCTCTGCCACAGCAGGTGCCAGCATTCTGTCATTCAAATTCTTAACTAGTCTGTAAAGGGCCAGGAAAGCAGTTGCTTTTTATTCCCACCTGAAACAAAATATTGTGTCAGTTACTTTTTTTCACTGTCTTCCAAGTGCAATATGAAATTCATTACACTATGTCACATTAAGGGTTCATCAGAATACTCATAGAAAGGATGGAAACATAAACTATTACACTCTGTATTTGTCCTTGATTATGTGATACAATATGTGTATAAGTAAATGTTCTAAAAAATAGTTATTTTGAAATAAAAAATTTCTTCTAAAATTAACTGTTATGTTCATTCATTCATAACTGCTAAATTTAAATAAAATGTTCATTAGTATAAGGTATACATTTCTAAATGTTGGTACTGAAGAAAGGAAAATCAGAGCATCTAGCAGAAGAAAATACAAGTGTTTCAGAGCAAAGTAATTTAGTGTAGGTATCCATATAATGAAGATTCACATTTATTTTGATCTTAGAGTACTATTTATTTTCTCAAAAATTCCTCACCTTATTAATGACTATAGTCTTCAAAATTATGGCAAACTATTTTTAAAATAGAAGGCTAATGAAAACGTTTCTCAATTTTAAATTACTCTCTATCACCTTTGAAAGGTCATGAAGATAAAAAGAAGTCCAAAGCAAATTTTAAAAGTGACAAATATTATATCCATCTACAAAAAAAAAAAAAAAAAAAAAAAAAAAGAGGAGAAAAGGAAGATTCAGGAAACCACAGTCCAATCAGTTTCACTTCAGTTCCTGGGAAAAATTATAGAACGCTTCCTCATCGAAGTTATTTGCAGGAACAAGCAGTTGCAGTGGGCAGGTGCACAGCAGCATGGTGACCACCTCATAAAAAACACTGTCCTTTACTTCTCCTGAGCTTCTAGCACCTGGTAGAATCAATGCAGCCACAGAGACAGAGCTCCTGTCCAAGCATATGATCACCCAGATTCCAACTGTGGGATGTGTGAAAGGATATTCCTGGAGATGGAGAAGCAAGCCTGTGAGAGGTGTGACCAGATAGATGAACTATTCTGCTTGGTGGCTAACCCACAGGTGGAGTTGGGCAGACTTGTGAGTATTCAAGAGTCTGAGAAGAAGATTTTTCAATGGAGCCACACTCTACCATCTCTGATTCATGCAAGCCAACTCAACATGGATACTATGGAGTCAGATGTGGCATCTTTTATGCCAGGAAGAAAACAGTGTTAAAAGGGATAAGGAGAGGTGGAAGAATGTTACAGTACAGAGCCATAAAGACCCCAAACCTCCATATCCTGTAAGATACCCTTATAGAAGAGGTACAAGGCAGTCTTGCCAAGGTCAGAGAGACCAACCCCTCACAACAAGACCTGAGTTAAGACCAAAGCTGAGAAGAAACAAAGGTGAAGTATGGGCATTCGTGATTCCCTTCTGTGCAGAATGGAAGCACCCATTTGCAGAGCTGACCCTCTTTTTAGGAAAGTTTGCTGTCTCGGTGAGGCCTTAATTAGGCATGTCACCACAAGACTGAACAGCTTAATGCAATCTTCAGACTGCTATCTATTCCTGTTCTTCCACATGGGTACTACGAATATTACAACAAAAAGTCTGAGGTCACTCGCGAGAGATTTCAGAGCCTTGGGAAGAATGCTAAAAAAAATGAGAACAGGTACTGTTTTCCTCAATCCTCCCAGTAATGGAGAGAAACTTTGGAAGAAATAGGCAAGCCCAGGGTATCAATACCTGTCTCCAGGACTGGTGCCCCCACAAATATCTTGGGTTTTTAAATCATGAAAGAGCTTTTCAGACACAATGTATGCTGGAGCCTGACAGGATCCACCTGTCCTGACAGGGAAAAGCACCTTTGGGTGAAGGTTGACAGGACTGATTGAGAGAGTTTAAACAAGAATCATGGTGGAAATAGGATACCAGTAGGATTGCAGTAGGTAAACCAGGAGTTGGCATGGCACTGCCTGAAGATGACAATGCTAGTGGGACATTTACAGTATTCCTGGGATCATGGAAGGCTCAGAAGTGTATGTGAAGTGCTTGTACACCAATGCACTCAGTATAAGAAACAAACTGGAAGTCTTGATTAGTACCCAGAACTATGATTTAATTGATATTACTGAAACTTAGTGGAATGAGTCCTATGATAGGAATGTTGGGATGGAGGGCAACAGACTGTTCAGGAAGGATAGGCAGAGCAGGTGAGATGGAGGTGATGCACTATATATAAGTGAGAGTTTTGATTGAACAGCCCTTAAAGTTGGTGGTGACATGATTGAGAGCCTTTTGTGAGAATTAGGGGGAAGAAAAACAAAGTAGATGTTGTAGTAGGTGCTTACTGCCTATTGTCCAGTGAGGATGTAAGCACTGATGAATTATTTATTCTATGAGCAACTGAGAGAATTTTCTAGATCAGTAGCCCTTGTCTTTATATTTCAGCTCCCCAACAGAGACATCAACTGGGAATATCATACTGCTGTAATGAGCAGGTCTTGGAAATTCCTGAAGTTTGTAGGAGATAACTTCGTGTCACAGTACTCAGTGAGCCAACTAGGGAAGATGCCCTCCTAGAAGCATTTCTTTACCAAAAGGATAGTCAAACAGGCTTACTAGATAGGTAGTTGATGCCCGAAGCCTGTAAGTGTTCAAGAGACGTTTGGACAGCACCTTTACTGTAACTTTTGGGCAGCCCTGCTTAGGTCAGGTAGTTGGACTAAATGACTACTGTAGGTCCCTTCCAACTGAAATGTACTCTTTCACTGTATTCTAGAAAAAAACAACAGATTTACTAAGTCTAGACTGTGCTTGACCAAGCTGATTGCTTCCCAATAAAACAATACTTTTGGTGGATGAAGTGAGAGTTGTGAAATCTGCTTATTTTCTCAAGCCATCACAATTAATGATGAAATACAAAACTGCATTTCTTAAATATCTCTTCCAGTTATATATACTTAGATTCACAGCTTACATACCACTGAATATTAGAAAGGACAAAGACCTGTGTGAAGATATGCATATGTGGAAAAGAACAGTGTGATTCATTATGAAGTTGAAATATTCAATAGCTTCATTGTATCTCCTTGACTGCATGCTGTATCTGTTGTCCAAACTAAAAGAACATCAAACAAACACAAAGAGGAATCATTATCTCAGCTGTATTACAACACAATGGATGTATTTCTAGAGAAAACAATTTTTCACAAACTCACTGCCTTAAGACAACTTTATAATGAGTTTGTATGCTATGCTAGCAATGTAGACAGGACAGCAATGTTCAGAAAATCATGGCTGGCTTATTAGAGTCAGGCCTTTTTCCATCAACATTCCTTGCCCTACAAATTATACAACTTATGAATCAACGATTGATTATAATAAGGCCAGACAAGAAGAATGGTAAAAGGTATATAGTTAGTTCCTTAATGCTGTATAGAAACACTGGTTGGAGAGGCACTGCACATCTCACAAATTTGTGACCTTCCATTTGTACTCTAACCACCTGAGAGAACTAAACTATTTTATGTACTAATATTTCTTTATGTATTAATGCAATTTTCTTCAGAAAAATAACTATGATCTAAACACTAAAACATTTCAATAACACTTCTCCTGTCCTCTAGATGGTCAAGGATTCATTCACTACAATTAAAATAATCCGATTAAATTAATATGATGTAATATCCTAACACCTGAAAACTCTTTCTACTGTGTTCTAATTCTAACACAAAGAACCCAATTCCTCATCTTAGACAGAGGAATTTAATATCATTCCATAGAATATGAAATCTACATTATTCCATGAACACCATGTAGTAGCAGACTTACACAATTAGTAAATTCGATATCTCAGAAGCCCTTTTCTATTCTTTCCTTCAGTACAGGTTTTAGGGGAAGTTATTAACACACATAAATCCTCTTAAGGACACACAAATGTAATTCAGTAGGCCTACAGATTTGACCATGAATAGCTATCTAGAATAGAACTGAACTAAGACTTTTTTTCCAACTGTTGTAATGTTTTTGAGTTTCAAAACTCCCTCCCCATCCCCCCAAGGAGCATTCCAAAAGCCTCTGAAGATAAACACCCAACAATCTTTCAAAAAGAAGAGAACAGGCAAATCTAAGTGTTTCTTCCTGTTTAGAGTGGAAAGACAAATATGTGGAATGTGGAATAGAAAATGAAATCTTTCTGAAGTGCTTTAACTATAAGCTTTCTTTGTTGTTTATAACCTCACAAGTTGTGTCTTGCAACGGACTGTATTTTCTTTTGAGAAATTATTCTAATGGTAAATTTCTGAAAAACGCTGGCCTGGAATTCCCCAAGGCAGAACAGCACAGGAGACTCATGACAATTACCTAAAACCTGAATTATCATCAGAGGTTAAGGATTAGAAATCTCTTACATTACACCTAATGTGAAATCATAGAACACACCTGTGTGGCAGCAACACAATGAGATTTTTCTCCCACATTTAGAATTCTGTAGGGAAACAAAATGGGTGCATATTTTCCATTCCAATGAAGCAACTAACTCTTTTCTCTCAGAATCTCCTTTTCTCCTTAAATTGTTGTGCTTTCTTTCAATGTACTTTATCTTTTCCTATGCCCTTTCTTGGCTTTTCTCCTCCTCTTGTTTCCTATAATTCAGTTTCCCTTTCCCTTAGCCTCCAACTCTACACATTCAGTCCCAGCAAACCTATGAACACTTACACCACTTTCTTGACAATCAACCCAGCAATTTGTTTTTCTCTTTTCTGATAGGAATGTAGTTGGTCCAAAGTTATTTTTGCCTGTATTTTTTACTTGTTATCAGTTGGGAACAGAAGGAAACATCATTTGGCTCCCGAATGTAAGCAGCAGATAAGCATGAAGCTTTGGGCTGTTTGCTACTTCTGTTAGCCACTACAGGAGCACTGTGCATTATTGTCTTTCTCTTCTATTATGCATGCTGAAATTCCCTGCCAGGAGGGCTAAACCATTTACATTTTCTCAGAAAATGGGCTAGTAAAGCGGGATGCCAATATAGAGCTGACAATAGTAGAAAAAGGTAAAGCTTCTGCATTGACATTAACATATATGCTTCTGGTCACAATTAATTATAATGTATTAAATTCAGATGTATGGTGCTGCTGAACAAAGTCAAGCTAGACACTGAAGGAAGGCTTGTGAAGAGAAGAAATGTCTCTTACTAGAATTGTCGATAGAACTGGAAAAAAAATGACAAGATGCTAGCACAAAGGTCATTGTTCAGGTCAAAAGAATATGGGGAAGGAGAATTCAGGTATACTAGATGTCACATGGGACACTGATCCCATAGCTTGTTGGAAAATTACTTATAAAAATCACGAGATAATCCAAAGTCCTGCCTCAGCCATCACAGAAAAAAATAAAGCATTCCCAACTGAAGAATGTTTACATAATACTCAGATTTCTGAAGATGTGAAACGGCTCCAAATTCTTCTTAGTAGTATAAATTAGAAGGAAAATTATTTTTAAAAATGACATGATACTCTTTCAGCTTCTGTAAATAGTAACAATAACACAGAGTTCACTACGATTTCACTAATTTCTTTGGACAGAAAGGATGGCTATATGTACTGTTGTTGACTTCCCTTTAAAAAAATGAAATCCCTTTTCTATTACCCTTCATTCACACATGTGGGATATGACCTTACATTTTACAGTTTGTCTGTTTTAACAATTCATCAATGTTTACAGTTACGTAAGTCTTTCTAACTTTAAGATTTAATTTGCTCTGCATCTTTTACATGTTTGTGATCTCTAGATATGTTTATGTGAAGACAGCACACATTTCTACTCTTCTCTATTAGGCATCGGCAAACAATATCAGATTAATAGAAGAAATAATGTCAATTTAACAAAACAAATAACAGGAATACACATCTTAGCTTGTTACTCTCCCTGAAAGTGACACCCCTTAAGAGCATTTTTTTCTTTCCCAGTGATAGAATATTTATTACTTTATATGTATATGAGAGCTTAATTTCTTTCTTTAGTTAGAAGTATCGAAACACTTGTCATTGGATCATTTCCTATATATCTAGTAATAAAATCTAAAAACAAGCCAAAACAAATAAAAAACCAAGAACATAGTATATGAAGAAGAAAAAAAAAAAAAAGAAAATCATGGTCTAAAATGAAGGCTTTTTAATTATTAAAGGTTTGTGTAGATTAAGTTTATGAATTTTTATCAATAATGTAATGACAGCACAAACATGGCATTTTTCTTACAGAAGATAGAAAAGTATTAATATGCACTTAATTTATGTGAGGACTTGAGCACCATAGTCCTGTTTTTATGTATACAGCGATATCTTTTTAACTCACAATATTTTACATGTAAAATGAATTTCAGAATTTTTATTGTTAGCATTAGCATAAGGTATTTGTATTACAGAACATTGTAATTCATGATACCTATTGCAGCTTTATATTACCAGCCACTGCTCCTTTATAAACATTTGTAGTTATCAGCAGAAAGTCATATACTATGTTCTTTATTCTCTTTGTGGAAAGAATAATAAGGAATCTCTTTTACAGTCGCATGTCCTTTTCCAGTATATCCCCATAAACAGCACAGAAACTTTAACGGATGACAAGCTTTTCCATCTTATTTTCTTCTCTGTCCTATTAAAGTGGGAGAGCAAGAGAGTGACTGAGTGGGCATCTGGCAGATTTCCAATGTGAGCCTTTTGATCTGAGTACTGCAAAATTTGATAACTTTCCTTTCTTACAGCTCACAGGTGTAACAATAGGGTGCATTTCTCCTTGTCATGTCATCAAAGGAGGACTGCACATGCTCCTCTCTTCCAGGATTTTAATGGTAGTAGGATTCTTTATCTGAAATATATCCAGAAAATCCAAACAAAAAAGATTATTTTTTTTGACACTTCTTGTCAAGGAGTGATTTATTCTAACCATAAAATTTAGAAGATGAAAAATAGGGTTTTTATTACACATTTCAGGAGCTTCATCTACTCATTTTGCTGTAGAGAAAATTAAGAAATTGGCAAAAATTTTCCAACTTCCCATCAGTCTGACAAGGGAATATTTCCTACTTGAATAAATATCTGGTGATCAGCATGACCTTGAACAGGTCAGCAGATACACTGAAGAAATATTTTGTAAGTGTCTTTGTATCTGTCTTTTCTTCCAATCTAGAGTTGCAGCTAGCATCTGATTCTTCAGTGGATGAGAAGAAAAAAATATATCTAACTAATTGCTTATGAAGACAAGGTACTCTTTCACTTTGCTGATGACTGGCTAAAGCTCTGAAGCATGAAATTTGATTTTATTACTAGTTTGATGTATAGATGTAAGTATGAAAAACTTTAAAATGTCAATGCATTAAATTTTGTTTTCCTCAGTAGTCTTAAAAGATGATGAAAATGGGGAAACAGAGATTAAAAAATGTCATGGTCCAGATGAACCAAAACAGCCCTATATCCACTAAAACAATGCACAGAGGTTATAAAATTTTTGTGAATGAAGCACACCTTTTGAATATTTGTGTTAGCAAATGATTGCAAGTTCCACTACTCTGAAAATATTTAAATATCTCACAAATAGAACATTTATTTCTATTTCTAATACTGTACTTCTCTAAAAGTTCTCTAAATTACTGGATTTGTATCGCCATTTTGTCTTCAAAGTTAAACAGTTGTCCCCTCCTATCTATTATAGTTGTATGTATATAGATACATATGTTCATGTCAAATTCATCCCTCAAACTTCTCTCTGATTAATCTAGACAGCTTAATCTTTATAGATCTTGTATTTTAAGGCGGGCTTGATTTTATTTTCAGAAGAAAAAACTTTGTCTTCCAACCCTGGCAAACGGTTCTACCCTTAAACCTCATGGCTGAGTGAATAATCATTCATATAAGCTGGAGTTGGGTACAGTGTAATTTCTTAAATAAATTGTCCTAGTTTTCAATATTGAGATTTGTAAAAGTTAATGCATATGGCAGGGTAATCACTGAAAAGACTGGAAACTGCTTGGGCAGCTATTAAAATGAAATTTTACTTAATTTTTAGACCCATATTATTAAAATCGTAATGGTAACCAAACTGCTTATAATTATTTCTGAGAACAAGAAAGAGCAAATCCAGAAATTTCTCTAGTAATTTTATATCAACCTGTAAGCCTAGGACCAGCTTCAGAGTTTATAAGCAACAAATTCTGTGAAGAATACAACATGTAAGATAGCTACAGATATCACAGATCCTTTCAAACAAGAGGAGGGGGAAAAAAAAAAAGGAAGAAAAAGAAAGGAAAAATGAGAAAGATAACTGCATATACAGTTTCAGCATACTGTCAAGTCTTTACTTAGATTATATTTATTTGATGGTTACTGTTCTCTTTAGCTCACAAAGATGGTCCTGCCATGTGCTAGTGAAATCGGGCCAGATATATTGGGTGTTCTCTGACTTCACATTTGTTTGGACAAATATTACAATAGGATTGTTCAGAAGAAAAGGAAGATATATTAGCAGGAAAGGAAAAAACTGCTGATACATTCTGATATGGTTTCAGAAATCCTTAACTGTGCATAAATAGTCCCTGGTTAAAGCATGGTTGTACTATTAAAACAATTTTATTCCCTTCATAAAAAGTGTCATAAATCAGTTTTCAAAAAACATACAGGTGGATCTCATTTTTCAGCTTCATACTCATTGATTATTTATTTTTTTTACAGCTCCAACAACAACACATAAAGGCAAATAAAAGATCCACATTTTAAAAATTTAAGTCTGTCTTCCTTATCTTTCCCTCTGAAGCAGACCTATTTTAATAATAGATATGGCTGGAAAAAATTCTAATTTGTTCAATAACCTTATGTATAATGGTCTCTGGCTGCTTTCTAGCCTTCTTTGGTATCAGATACCCTATTGTCTCTGTTTTTTGTGAATGAATCCAGGAATCTTAAGTGACTATTGGCAACACACACAAAGACTGACAAAAGCTACAGTACTTTATATCAGTAATCAAGATAGTTATTTTCTGTTTTCAAGAACTGTGAAACAGTGAATGCGTTATCCACACACAAGCCACATGGAAGCTGTGATATGAACACCTGTTTAAATATATTTTATTTACTCTCTCCTCAGGGAACTGAAAAATATACTTACTTTGCATATAGCCCTTGATAATTATGCTAATATGCCAGGTTTTATCTTAAATGTAAAAATTATGCTGGAAAGGTCTAGAAAAGACAATTTCTTTCTATACCAAAAAGTTACCTTGTTATCTTAATTACTATGTGAAGAACAGATTTACTCAGGGGCTATTTTTTCCTTGTCAATGGCAAATCATCTTGGGGCTGTTTTTCACCCTGTGCATACTCACCTGCAGTCTGACATCACAATCCAGACTCAGCCTGTCCTCAAGTCTGGAGAAGTGCCTGATGTCCTGGTTTGGGGCTACCACTCACTGTTCTGCCAGCCTGACATGCACTGCTGTCAGTGGCAGCAGGATGGGCTCTGGCTGATGTCCTGCCCTCTCTAGGGAGTCCCCACCACCCCTGACCTCAAGGAAGTCCCTGTCCCACACAGTACCCTGAAATATACCATGGAAATTAGGAACTTGAGATATTTTACATTCAACACCTCTATTAATTATCTGGATGATAAGAGTTTTTTAGCCTAGAGAGAGAAGGCTCGGAGCAGATCCTATCAGTGTATATAAATATGTGAAGGGAGGGTGCAAAGAAGATGGAATCTGTCTCTTTTCAGTTATGTTTAGTGACAAGACCAGAAGGCAATCGGCACAAACTGAAACACAAAAAGGTCCTCCTGAACATAAGAAATCTTTTTTCACTGTGGACATGATCAAGCACTGGAAAAGGTTGCTCAGAGATGTTGTAGAATCTCCATCCTTGGAGATTTTCAAAAGCCATCTGGGCATGGCCCTTCATGGACATCTGCTCTAGGTGATCCTACCAGAGTAGGGGGGTTGAATTAGATGACTTCCAGAAGCCCCTTCCAACTTGAGCCTTTCTGTATGGCTACCTGCTGTATCCTGAATATGCAGCAAGAGTTTTGGATGTCTTACCTCCCATTCATTGCCTTGTTTTCTTCTGTCCTAAATGAAGGACTCTTCAAGGAGTTAGTCAATAGGATATCCTGGGAAACAGTCCTCAGAGACAAGGGAGTAGAACAAAGCTGGTAGATTTTTAAGGACACTATTCACAGATTGCAAGAGATCTTGATCCCCAGGTGTAAGAAATTGAGCAAGGAAGGGAAGAGACCAGTGTGGCTGAGCCATGACCTACTGGTCAAACTAAAAAGCAAGAAGGAGCTTCACAGGTGGTGGAAGCCGGGACAGGCACCCTGGGAAGAGTATAGGGATGTAGCCTGGCTGTGTAGGGATGAGGTCAGGAGGGCCAAGGCACTTTTGGAGCTGAACTTGGCAAGGGCTGTAAAGAATAACACGAAGGGATTCTACAGGTATGTCAGTGAAAAAACGGAAAGTTGAAGAAAACATACCCCCCCTGCAGAGTAAAAATGGTGGACTAGTAATAAAGGACAAGGAGAAGGATGAGGTTCTCAACAACTTTTTTTCCTCAGTCTTCACTGACAAGCTCTCTTGCGGAGGAATCATGGACGCCACAAACGACCAATATGATCAAAGCTGAGGTCCCTTTATTAACCTTTTCACCAGGGTTATATACAATTTCTCTTTCTGTACACACGCTACCACTAAAAGCTATTGTCTAACTACTCTAAACACACACTGTTCACACGTCCTAAACTAATAAATCATTGGCTATCCTACACCGTCCCTATCACCACCCCTCATCCTGGTTATCTTCTTCTTTCTGCTTCTTTATCTTCTTGCTTCACTGCTTTGTGCTTCCTCCTTTGCCATTCTCAAGCATACCTCAGGGTCGTCGTCCGCAGCCCAATTTATTCCCACACAGCATGCCTGTTTTCCTCCAGGAATAATCCTACACTCTCTCCCAACACCTCCCAAGTTAAACCGCAAGGTGTGGGCTAGGGTGGTGAAGTCCCTCCCACTGTATGTGAATATCAGGTTCGTGACCACCTGAGGAACCTGAACATACATAAGTCC
>WTSP01009239.1:0-16193 GCA_025331215.1 Actenoides lindsayi
CTTTTTTAAAATTTTTGTAAAACTTATCTGGAACCCCACCCCTTAAAAAATTGTTTGGTTTTTCAAAAGAAAAGTTTTTTTTAACCCTTTTTTTTTTTTTTTTTTTTTTTTTTTTTTTTTTGTGTGTGTGTGTGTGACTTCTGTGGCACATCTCTACTGTTTGCTTTTGGTCTTTCACTTAGAAATTGTAAAAAATCATGTTTAACAGAAAGAATCTATCTGGTAACAGTCACACCCTTTTGCAGTTATAATTTGTGATTAAAAAAATGTGAGAAAACAATGCATATAAAATCCTGTGGTATCACATCAGTGTCAGTGCAGGCATTGTCCTACCATTACCAGCTTCTTTTCCAATATGCAGATTAGCAGAGATTATCTTTTCCAGTGGCAGTAGCAAGAGGTAATGGGTATGAAATGTGACCATGTATGTGTTTAGAAACACTCAGGTATTTTTTGTGTAGGAAATGTTCATGTTTTGAGTGAAAATGAGAAGGAATCTGAGATAAGAATGTTACAAATAATTCTTCAGTTCTAAAAATACAAAAAACATTTTATTAAACCTGGCTAACCCCCCCCCCCTCCTTTTTGCTTATAGAGTAAAAACTGATCATATTTTATTTTTTTATTACTCTGATGATGCATAATGCTATAATTTCTTTCCCTACTGATATGCTTTTGAACTTACTGACTCATGTGTCTGGCAGATTATGATGTAAAATACATTTTTACATTTATGACTAAAAGCTGAGTTTCAGTTCTTTGTGAACTGTCTTCTCTGAGGTGTCATGTTCAATCAAAATGCTATGAACAAATTGCTTCAAGCACATATTCCTCCTTCTAGTATTATTTACTTTTATTTTGACAAACGAACTAGAACCAGAGTAGTCTAAAATTCAAGCATGGATTAATTTTCATCAGGTCAACTTGTAATAAAAAAATTGTTCAAACTTGTTAGGGAAAGGCATAACAATGGAAGTAAAGAAGATATAGAAGGCTAGGAAATTAATTTTATTAGTCTAATATGGCCCATATATGCTCTTTCACATGAATTTCAGTTTATTCTGTTTCTAAACCCACTAAATACTAATGAGGGGAATTGCAGTGACTTCTGGATCTGCTCCTTTTGTCTCTTATTTGATTTACTGCTATGGAGTAAAAACCCAGCAGATATGCAATGCCATTGTAGGCACCAGAGACAACAACTTGAAATGCATAATAAAAATTCTCAGTTTATTGGATTTGTCCTTCTGTGATTAAAAACATATCTTTAACAACAGACATCTGTTGGACAACTTACGTGGTTCCTTATTGTCTTGGTATGTGAGAAAATACTGCAGGCTGTATTGCTCAGCCTTGTTAGACTCTTGTACATTGTGGATGCACAGGAAATTAAGCATATGCTCAGTGGTGGAGTTGTAATAACATGCAAGTTTGGTGTAATCTGTCGAAGTGAAAGAGTGCCATTCCTTGTGCTGTGCCCTATGGGAAGTAAAAGGAGGGAAGGATAGGATCCTTCTTCCCTTGCCTGATTTCGTGTGATATATCTGATTGGCTGTGAATCAAGTTTGACAAAAAAAATAAATGTGTGATAAGTGGCATGTTCACATCGAAATAATTTTGCAACTGCTCCTTTGAAGCCTTGTGCTATGGCCATTTCATGAAGAGATCACTGTATTAAAAGCTGCATTGTGGAACAGAGTACATACTTCCTTCAGGTGTCCTTAAATATGTTATCTCTTTCCTTAGTGTAAGTAGTTTTCACCCTGTGAGCACAACTAACCAATCTTTTGAAAGGTGATGCTTTGAAGTCAAAATAGCAAAATAGTACCGTGGCCTGCCAGCATGCATCAGACTTTGTTTGTGTGTTCTTTACGGGCAAGAAAAGACCATCATTGTTATAGCAAGGTGTTTCAGAAATACCCTGGGCCAGCTCTGTGTTTTGCAAGTAAGTATGCAATGATGCTCATGAAAAAAGTCACCAAGGGCATAATATTTATTTACATACCCATGGTTCATCTGAAATTCGTGTGCTACAAATCTACCAAAACCAAAAAAACCCTTTATGAGCTAGATTTTCTAAATCTTGATGATTCATATGAATAAAACTGTATTAAAATTTACAATAGAAAAGGTTTAAATATTCCTTCGTGTTTCGGGATACAAAACAACCTCTATGGAAATTTAGGAAGGATCTCATCTTGAGTCTAAATATACAATTCACCACTGTAGTACTGGGCTATTTTCCCTCAATTCCCAGTTAAACATGGACTACATAAGACCAGTGGGCTACTATTTTGATATGCTATAACGATTACCATAGAATTGCATCTCCACATGCTTCCAAGAGGACATAAATACGTCTTGTCCTTGCTATAGTAAGTACTAAATATTTTTACAGTGAATACCACATTATTAAAGCACTACAATTCATAAATGAGGCTTTGTGCCTTTCCAGGATGTGAACAGCTGAGGTTAAGCCTCTAGAGCTCAGGTCTTGCATAGAGGTAATGTGATCAATAACGAGGAAATATGAGGGTGAAGGTACAAGCTGGGCAGTTACCAGTCTGCTTCTTCAGGACTGATGATTATTGCTGCAAAAATGTTCATCAGAGTTAGCAAAGTACCAGCTAAGTGGTGGCTTCTCCATTTCTTGACCTTCTCAAGTTGACACTGGAGATATATGGAATACCTGTTTGTAAATCAGAATGTGATGTTTGCAATACTGGAGCAACTGGGTTAATTCTGTACATTGTGGTATACCTGTGTTAGAGAATTTGGAAGTCAAACTGGATGACTTTATGATGTTTTCTTGCTGTTTATGAGTCGATATGAGAAAGACCTCAGAGAATGCTCTCCCCAGTGGTTGTGTCTGGCTCTAAAGATTTAAATTCAATACACATTTCAGCTGGATTCACTCTGTTAGCTGTATCTAGGCTGAGTGATAGAGAAATTCCTTGGAGCTAAGCTCTGAGTGTAATATGAAGAAAAGTCAACACATTGTATGAATGAAGAGTTTTCTTCCTGAGACAGTGCAAGTGGTATGATAGCATACATGACAGCAGGCTTTAGGATGTGGCAAAGAGTAGAGTAAGTGAAGAAGGATGAGAAATTCTCCTCTAGAAAGTGATGAAGAAGAGGCTGATATCCAGCAAGTATGGAGTACTTCTATTTGATTTGTAGGCCACAGGCTAGAAGCTTCTTTGGGCTGTGTTTTACTGAATTGCATGAACTGAAAGGTGCTTATTTTTTGTAAGATTGAGAACTTTTCATTTTCCAAAGTCTTCTAAACAAGTGCTTGGTAGCTAATCTGCAGCTTCTATAAATGGTACAAGTATTTTTCCACCCAGAAGACTTCCTTTTCCCTTTTTCTTTAATTTTCCTTTTGTCTGATTAAGCAGGTGAATTACTTTGTGTATAAGTAGTGTATTTTTCTTAAAAAAGGCCTTTGATAGTACTTAGTTCTGATAAATTTAGTAACTGTATATGCTACCTGATGTCAAAACAATTAACCTATTTTTTTATAGCTACAGCAAATGGTGGGGTTTTATGGCTACTGTAGTTCAAACAAATATTACTGACTAAGTGGATCAAGATAAAATCGCAATCTGTTGTTGCTTCTTTCAACAAATACCAGACTGTGACAGTCATTTACCCACTCACGGGTTTTCTGGCTCCTTTCTTATTAGACGTTATCCAGCACTTAACAAAAAAGTCAAGAAGAAGCTTATGCTTGCTTTTGGGCCTTGGTCGAATCTGAACATATTTCTGATAAGGAAGATTTAAAGCAGTAAGTTTGTACATAAATTGTACATTTTCAAGTAGCGTTGTAGGTACAGATGTAACAGTCAAACAGCACAGATGTCCTGCTTTCTGATGTAGACAGAGTAAAGATGAAAATCCCAAAGTCTTTGCTTTTGATCTAAGGAATTTAGAATGTATCACATAGGAAATCTTTGGTAAAACCAGGAATTTTTCTCACTCTTCCAGATGCTGGCTACCATGAAAATACGTATTTTGTCTTTACTGATTGGCTATGTGATTCCAGGGGGGATACCCAGTGTAAGGAAGAAGTGTAGAGTCTGATCCTAAACATAGTTGTCTCATTATCTTAATTTTCATTACAGAACTAGAAAGCTCTACCTTTTTTTTTTTTTTTTTTTTTTCTGGAAGGGGAACCCCCCCACTTTTTGGTGTGCCTCCTGACTTTTAATAACGCCAGACTTTTTTGCCTTGCAGTGAACCAGTTCCACAAGGAGATTGCCACATCAGATTATGGGAATTCACTTCATTTCCAGACAGGGCTATTTAATATACATCTGCTATGTAATAGATGCAAAAAACCAAAATGATTTTCAGTTGCGTTAGTCTTTATTGGATATGACCTCTGGTCTAGGAGGTGAAGGGAGAGTGGAAAATGAAAGCTGATTTGGTATTAGCCCACTATTCATATTAGAAAAAGTAAATGCTTTTGCGGTTTTCCTTACAGAGGTGTCTTTATTCATTTGACATGCCTTTAATAACTAATTCTAGTTGTCTGGTTGCCAAGATAGATTTCCTACAGGCAGACTTAAAAGTGATTTTGTCCTCTTTGAATGCATGGCTTCAAATGATCCCAGAACAGCAAACATTAAACTTCTCCCTAGACCTTGAGATTTTCTGAAGCACTGTAATAATACAAAGGGATAAAACTATTAGAAAAAAATAAATAAACGAATTAAGCATGCTCCATATGATATGAGCAGGGTAATAAAATTCCTTGTTTTTCTGTGCTAGCTAATATGTCCTTTCTAGTGTTGGATATATGCTGTGGATTTCTCACTATGTCCATTTTATGGATTTCAGTATCACTGTTTGTAGATGCCTGGGGATGAGAATATTTTCTAGGTTTCATCTGAAAGCAAGGAGCCAACAGATCTCAAAACCTTTACTTTCACAGATGACTTTGTCAGTGTTTCTTTCTCACATTATCACAGAGCTTTAAATATGTATCTAGTATGTCTAAGAGCATATGTAAAGTTCACGTGTGAGCTGTGAAATAGGAGGCCTTCCTTGTAATTTAACTGTGCTGTGCACATAAAGCAATTAGGAGCAATTTTCAAACTTGTCTTCATACAAAAACAAATCGAGCTTGGGTCTGCTTGTGGCTTATAGAAAAAGCATGAGAAAGAATATTGTAAATTTTAGGCATGGACTCACACTGTCAAGGGCTCTATCTGTTATAGGACTGTCCCCATGCATTTTGGGTTAAGTTTGGTTAAAATTCGGAAGCTGGGTCTCTAGTGTATTGATAGACAAAATCCACCTACTCTTTGGGTTACTGAAGTCTAATAAGATATTAATTAAGGGTAATCACCACAAAGCTTTTGAACTTAGCCAAGATTTAAATCAGTTTGATTTGATGATAGAAGCAACCTTTCAGCTGAGAAGGACTCAATTTTTCAGGTGAGGATCTTGGTGTTGCTGTAGACAGGTTGTGCTTAGTGACCAGGTCACCTTATCCAGTGCAAGGAGTTTCGTCTCTGTCCTACATTGCACTGAGCAAACAGATCAGTCCCAATCTCTCCCTGAAGCTGAACCATTTAATTTTCACCTTCTGAGAGGCAATTTCATAGAATGCCACACACTCTTCCTCCCAGGCCATGCTCCCCAGTTATTTCTCCATTGCTCCTTTGGCAAGCAAGCTCTTTAAATACTGCTGACAGGAACAATATGTTTTGACATAAGAGATCACAGAAATAGCTTGTACAATGCCCATGCATTTCCATTCTACTGCAGAAAATACCATGTGGATAAGCCTTGGGTCCATCCCATTGAGCTTTTTAAATAGTGACATCACAGTGACAGCTCAATAGCATTATGGGATTGGTTTGAAGACATGGGTCCATAGAAACAAACAAAGAGGACCTATTTCTAGCAGCTGAATGTACTGCTTACATCAGAAGTTCTTGTTATTTCTGCTTCCATACATTATCTTACATCTCTTACAATGCAATTTAATTTTCTTTCTGTTAACTGGGTGACCTCAAGGCCTTTTGACATGTTGTTCTGATAGTTCTCTACTACCGGTACCAGCAGCAGCAGCAAATTTGATCAGCACAGTTTCACATTTTTATGCTAAGGACACTGCTGTAAATATTAAACATGCTCAGATCCAACTGTGAACAACTCCATGAGTAGCTTCCAATGGACCTGATGCTACTTCTCAGTTTCTAATACCTCTTGGTCAGTTGCCTTTCAATCCTGGGAGGGTTTTTTGGTTTGTTTTGTTTTGGTTGGGTTTTGGTTTTTTTCCTCTGTTTATTTACTCTCTGACCCTCTATTGAACATTTACAGAAGCACAAACAAGTGAGATCTGGATTACTTTCAAAATGTAGCTACAAAGTTTGTCTGGATGATCTGTCTTTGGTAAAACCATGTTGCTATATAACTCTACAGCATTATTTTTTTTCTTTAAAATTTGCAGCTTCCTTGGCATCCATGAACAAGTAAAGGTTGAGACCCCTGTATGACTCAGTTCCCTTGAAAACTCTCAGTGGTGCAGGAATCCTGTGACATGAAATAAATTTCGTTTTTAGAGAAAAGCAAAGTCATGCTAGATCTTCTTTGCTGCAGAAGCAGTTATTTTGTCTTGTTTTGTTTTGTTTTGTTTTATGCCAGGGATAAGATAAATGATTTCACTTAAAACAGCCTGCAGTTTATAACATTACCATGCCAAAATAAAACTACAAAAGCTAACTTGCATAATACAAACCTGCTTAAGGATTTGCAATTTTAAAAGCAGAGCAGTTGTTCTGAAATGCAATTAAGTACTTTAGAAAGTTTCTAATAAATATTGTATTCTTTTTACAGGACACTGATTCTCATGCCATACAAGTTATAGCCATTTAATTGTATTTTATATGGTATCAAACTTTCTGCCAGAATGTGCTGTTGGAATGTTTTTCGTTGTCATGGGTCTATCAACATTACATCATTTACTCCCTGCATCTTGTGTGACACACATGTCTGTGCTTAACCTTTACAGTTAGGATATTTGAGCCTGACTTAATCAAATGTTATACTACTAAATGGGTGTTATTCTTGAAAGCTTCCTTGCTGAGGAAACAGGTCTGAGTTTTCATATATCCACCCACTAGAGGTTTCTATCAAATTTAATAGAATCATTATACTGACAAATTGGCACATACTAGAGGCCAAAACTTAAACGTAGTTACTTTTATTCTGTTGTCTTAACCCTTGTTTCTCACACAAGCATTCTCAAGTTGTGGGCTGGAAGATGCATGTCCACACTCTTAGGAAACCAGTAAGACCAGTGGCTTCTTTGCAGGAGATGGAATGGAAAAATATTGAAGTTGTTCAAATATATTTTTCCCTTGCAGAGGTGTCCATGGATGCCTCCAACAACTCCGCCTCTTCTTCACTGCTATTGATCCAGAGAAGACAGGCACCCCTTTCAATGCCCTTTCAATGTTGCTGTGTGCAAAGCCTTTGGGGCTGGATTTCACAGCCCTCAGGGTATCTGAGAACAAGATTTACTCAGCTATTGACCAACACAGTGTAGCTACCAGTAACCTGTCCTACAGGGGCCTTTCTTGATTAAACCAACGAACATTGCTCCATTCTGAGCCTTAGGTGGTAAGTTACACAGCAATTTGTGCTATCTTGTGGGAAATTCAGATAACTGAGGAAGGTTTCTTTGGTGTCTGTGACTGTCAGTAGTGTGGGAAGAGATGTGATTTATGATCACCTTTCAGAACAGAAGGAAATCATAACCTACTGAAAGAAATGCTTTGGCTTAGAAAACCCTCTTCTCCTTCTCTCTTTGCTCAGTCTCCCCAGGTGTTTGTCAGCTGTGCAAATGTATAAACCATATAGATAGCAAAGACTATCCTAAAAAGCAGGTGCAAGACTACAGTGAGATTTTTATCAAGTTTCTACTTTCTTTTTTTTCAAAAGACTATTATTGCAAATCACAGGCCAGGACTTGAACAAAGAGGTAATATGGCAGTGCTGTGAGGACACCAAAAAGCCCCTAGACGTGCCACTGACATAGGCCCCCATTGCACAGGGCTCACTGAAGACAATGAAAAAGACTCTGTAGGTCAACTCAATCAGACTCTGAAGCAAAGGAATGGAGTCACTAAAGTCAACCTGATTTCACTTGCTTAAACTAAGTACTAAGGTATGTTGCAGAGTTTAAGCTAAAGGTTCAGTCATTATGTTGTTGAGACTAGCAGAGTTGCCTCACACAACTTCTTAAAGGAAAGTTCAAATCCAAGGCACTTTCTCACAGATTCCTGCACTTCGAGCTTCTTCTGCTCTGCCCTAATCAACACACAGACTTCAGGAAGGCCTGTTGAAATCTGATGTGAAACAAATCGTGACAGTCCTTTGCTTGTCTGGATCCTAGAAAAAAAATCTTTGCATCAAAGAAAATACATAGGTATCCATCTCAAACTCTTTTTTCCCAGAAAACAAGCAAGACAGAGGAGCATGGGTGAGCCATCAAGCTAAAGACCCTCGCTAAACTAAAGTCAGTTGGTTTAAATAAATGCAGATTTTAAACGTTATAGAAAGCACCTTTTGCCAGATGGTATGTTTGTAAATACTAAACATTAATTGAGAAAGACTGTTACCTATGAACCTGCATGAAACTAGAGGAATTATTGGAGAGTGGGTGTGGGGGGTTGGCTGGTTTATTGCTTGACTAATCAAAACATTTCTGTGTCATTAATTATGCTCAATGGCTAAGCATGTATGTGGGTTAAAGACTTAAAAATTATCTGATTTGCAGCTCTTTTCTATTTCATTTTGTAGGTAGTGTAAGTGATTCTGTGTCATGAGAAAATGTATACAACACTGATAAATCCATAAAGTATTTGACCTTTAATCAATCCTAATATTTTCAATCCAAAGAGACTTCTTAAATGCCTGTAGCCTTGGCCCTGCCACTCCCATTCATCACAATTACTGTTTGAGCTGTCTGATGCAATGCACAAAGCATTGCACGTTGACATCCAATATTTTATCATTAATAAAATAAAAAAAATAAATTAAGAAACATTCCAACTATTTTTGCAGTTCTGATATTTTCCAGTGCAGTACCCAGGAGAGGAAAAGGGACATTTTGATTTATGTTACTTCTAGAAGACACTGTTAATTAGTGTTTACTGTTAGCAGAACATAGATATGGTTGATTCTCTAAACAACCTGATTCTTGATGCTATGCTATTTTTCAGTGATTGTTAACTTTTCATACTGACAATAGCATTTGTAAAATAGTCAGGTAGACAGTATGGATTGCATTTTAAACAAGAGTTTAAGGATCCTGGAACAGTTGTATACATGAATTAAGAGAGCTTTGGATCAAACTATGCAGACCTTATTCATGCTAGAATACATGAGTTAGGGCTAGTTGGATTGTTAAAAAAACCCTTAACATTTTCTCCCATCCCCCAAGACTTTTATTATTGTCTTGATTCAAGAACCCTGCATTGATGGATGGAAATACTAACAAAGTCTACCCACAAAGGGGTTGGTTTCTATAGACAGCTGAATGATTCAATGCAGGGAACACTGGACTTCTCATGAAGGAACTTGCAGTTCTGCTGCAGTTGATTTACCTTTCTGGGGCCTTTTACTCTGTGCATCTCGTCAATGAAAATGTCAAGATTTTTTTTTTCTTGGACAGTCCCTGTCCACACACATTCCTATGCCGAGTACAAAGAATAACACATTTGGATTGAGATAAGTATGATAAAAATAACTATTACTGAAATTTTCTCTTGTGTAGCATTGGCTTTCACATCACCTATGATTCACAACCCCCATGAGGCAATAGATGCTGCCTGGGATTTTTTCTGAAAGAGAACGTCCATTTTCTTTGCTTTCTGAATGAAATATGGGTCCTTGGACCTCTTCTATATAAAACCAGCTTTTGGATATGTTATTGTGCTGCTATTTCTCCAATTTCAGGCCTATAGTATGCTACTCAGACCTCTTACACCCAGTACCAAAATAGTGTTTCTTTAGAATCATTTAGGTTGGAAAAGACATTTAAGATCATTGAGTCCAACTGTAAACCTAGCACTGCCAAATCCACCACTAAACCCTATCCTTAAGTGCCACATCTACACATCTTTTAAATACCCCCCAGGGATGATGACTCCATCGCTGCCTGGGCTGCCTGTTCCAATGCTTGCCAATCCTTTCAGTGAAGGAATTTTTCCTAAGATCCAATCTAAAATTATTCTTTACATATATATATCTTTATATATATGTGTTTATGTTTCTTTCAGAATGAGATACCATGACTACAGTGGCAAAAAGTCAGAACTGCAAAGAAAGAGAAACATGTTTTTATGCATGTAAGCGCCATCTTAGCTGAAAGGGTTTTATGTTCTCTTTTTCCATCTTGTAGATTTTTCTTAGCATAGTTTTTATAGGCCTTAATTTATTAGTGGGGAGTTATACTTTTAATGGAAATCATGAAAAAGATGACATGGGAACATGAACTAAGTCCCCCCTCTCCCCCAGTGATATTTCTCTGTTGTTTTTCCAGCTATTTTGCCAAGCCAAACAAAATTATTATAACTCAGCACTGATGTGTAAGAATTAGCATGATATGTCTCTACATAGATAGAAGAATGAGCATGATTTCATTTTTACTGCAGTTACCCTGTAAACTCTTTCTGCCTCTGCAGTTTTATGCAGATGGAAGTTTCACAGGAATGCCATGGGGAGATTTACAGACTTTCTGGCCAGGTTGATAACTAGCCTTTCTGACATCCTGCCTCTGTTGACAAGACTGATATTAATCATAAGACAAAAATTTCAGCCTGCTCCAGGGAGCTCAGGGATCACATTATTTGAGTGTGGGAAATATGGACTATGACATTATTGTACAGTGGGTACCCACAGAGCAAATTGCCAGATCTTCAGTTCTACATAAAAGAGGATCTGAGAGAACACTGTAGGTGTAGGAGCAGACAAAATTTGTTAATTCTGCTGTCTTTAGTGGAACTAGAGAATGTTAAAGGAGCTAATAACCTATTTCTAAATAATAAAATACGTGGCAGCAATGCCATTCTGCTGAGAACTGAATATCCTTAGTTCCCAGAAGAAAATGACTGATATCAGAACTCATGTTTTCTGCTATTCATTCAGAAGACATAAAATTTGAGAAGTCCCAAAGAACACTCGTTCCCTTTGCTTAATTTATGCACAAAAACTCCATTATACAGACCTTTCACGTAAGGGTTGACAGGCATCGGAACAGGCTGCCCAGGGAGGTGGTTGAGTCACCATTCCTGGATGTGAGAAAGCTGTATAGATGTGGTGCTCGGGGATATGGCTTAGTGGTGGACTTGGTAGAGTAGGGTTAATGGTTGGACTTGATGATCTTAAAGGTCTTTTCCAGCCTAAATGATTCTATAAGCCTCCAAGAAACCTTGGTCCAACAAATACTAAGCTATTTTCCTGCTCGTTCCAGATTCAGAGTCTAGATGAAACGCTGCAAAACACCAACCTCCAGATGTCCTGCCTAAAATCAGACTTACGGGTGACACAGCAGGAGAAGGAAACTCTGAAGCAAGAAGTGATGTCTTTACACAAGCAGCTGCAGAATGCCAATGAAAAGGTAACGGACCTCGGGTGCCTTGCTCAATTTTGCATGCCAGGGTTTATGGACACTAGAATCTCAAACTGGTTTGGGTTGGAAGGGACCTTTAAAGATCATCTAGTGCAATCTCCATCTAGTCCAACCAACTAGCTGCTGCTGTTCTGTAGCCTGCTGCTGTAGCCAACTTATTTCTTTAGGTTGGCTTGTCCATTAAAAGGACATAAATATCACCAAAGGCTTGATCAAGTCGACTGAGTTATGCAGCTATTATTTTTTTTTTAAGCAAATTATATAAAGCTATTTTTTAAAAACAAAAGCTGAAAGGAAGTGGATGCAAAATAGCCCCATTTTAATGGTTTCTGTGCTTAATTTCCCATCTTCAAACAGTTAACTCTAATTAGTCTTGTCACATTGTATATAATGTGCAGATTTTAAACATACTTTTAAAAAACCTTCAGTTTTAAACGTAAGGGCAGGCAATGTGCAGTCCATCTCCCCAGCCTCCGTTCTTCCCTGAAAGAAATATTTTGCAGTAAAATAAAACCCCTGGACAACATATGAATTTACACCTATCAAACCTATACCTCTGTTAACAAACTAGTAATTGATTGAAAATTAGATCCCCCTGTCACACTTTGGGTTGGAAAGGCAGAGTGTTACATCAGCCTCTCGTAACCAATGAACTGTAACTGAAGGAGGCTCTAGATGGGAGTCTTGGGATTGGTGTTATGAGTTTCTGGAAAGCAGCCCAGTGGAGAGGGACCTCAGAGTCCTGGTGGTCAATAAATTATCCCTGGGACAGCAATGGGTCCTTGTGGCCAAGGCCAGTGGTCTCCTGGGGTGCATAAAGAAGAGTGTGGCCAGCAGGTTGAGGGAGGTTCTCCTCCTCCTCTGCTCTGCACTAGTGAGACCACATCTGGAGTGTTGTGTTCAGTTCTGGGCTCCCCAGTTCAAGAGGGATAGGGAAATACTAGAGAGAGTCCAAGGGAGAGCTACAGAGCTGCTGAAGGGACTGGAACATCTCTTACGAGGAAAGGTTGAGAGCCCTGGGGGTGTTTAGCCTGGAGAAGAGCAGCCTGAGAGGGGATTTTAATGTTTACAGATATCTGCAGGGTGGGTGTCAAGTAGAAGGGGCCAGGCTCTTGTCAGTGGTGCCCTGTGATAGGACAAGAGGTGATGGTAGCAAGGTGAAACCCAGGAAGTTCCACCTCAACATGAGGAAAAGCTTCTTCCCTGTGAGAGTGACAGAGCCTGTGCCAGGCTGCCCAGAGAGGTTGTGGAGTCTCCTTCTCTGGAGCCTTTCAAGACCCCCCTGGATCTGTTCCTGTGTGGGCTGCCCTGGGTGACCCTGCTCTGGCAGGCGGGGTTGGACTCCATGATCTCCAGAGGTCTCTGCCAACCCCCACCATTCTATGATTCTGTGATTCTCAGTGGGAGGTTGAACTTCTCATGCTGGTAGAAGTCAGATCATTTTCCATCTCCTAAACTTCACTTGAGCTTATTAGGTAATTTAAACATTGGCTGCTGATTACTTCTCGTGAAAGGGAACTTGGCCTTCTTTAACCAACCATGTTTATGTCTTATCTTCGCTCTTAGTTTTGCCCTCCTTAAAAACCCCAGTAAATACCTAAGTTTTCTGTCCCGCTGCCCCCCCTCAGAACAGCTGGTGAGAATCTGTGGGTTTCCCAGAACTATTTCTTTATCTGGTTTTTGAAAGACTCGGTGTGATTTGGCATAAATACTACACCTGCTATTGACTTCTGTGAGACAGATGGCAGGCCATTTGCTCCGTGTGGTCTGGCACGCCTGGTCGCTGTAGGATGCTGAAATATCCCCGTCAGGAGCAGGACTGTCTGCTCCTAAGGCCCCCCCAAGGTATAAAAAGAGTGAAAACGAAAAGATAATAACTCAGTTTAGCTCTCCAAGCAGTCCAGAGTGGGTTGGACACGGTGCTCCGTGGGAGATTTTAGGGATGTTTTGGTTTTTGGGGGTAAAAACAGATGCATCCTCCTAAACTGGGAGGTGTGGCTGATACTCTAGAGAGTTGTGCTGCCATCCAGAGGGACCTCAGCAGGCTGGAGACATGGGCCAGCATGAACCTCGTGAAGTTCTACAAGGGGAGTGTTAGGGAAGAATTTCTCCACTGTGAGGATGGTGAGATACTGGAGCAGGTTGCCCGGAGAAGTTGTGGACGCTCCATCACTGGATGTGTTAAAGACCAGGTTGGGCAGGGCTTTGAGCAACCTGCTCTAGTGGGAGGTGTCCCTGCCCATGGCAGGGAGCTGGACTAGATGATCCTTAAAGTCACTTCCAACCCAAACTATTCTCTAAGTGCAAAGTCTTGCCCCTGAGGAGGAACAACCTCATGCACCAGTGTATTCTGGGGGCCACCCAGCTGGGAAGCAACCTGGAAGAAAAGGAACTGGGGGTGCTGATGCACATCAAGTTGAACTTCAGATAGCAGGATACCTTGAGGCAAAGAAGGTGAACGATGTCCTGGGCTGCATTGGGCAGAGCATTGCAAAAAGGTCGAGGGAGATGATCCTTCCCCTCTGCTCAGCACTGGTGAGGCCACACCTGGAGTAGTGGCTCCAGTTCTGGGCTCCTCAGTGCAAGACAGACATGGAGAGAGAACAATAAAGGGCCACAAGGATGATGAAGGTCCAGGAGTATCTCTTCTATGAGGAAATGCTGAGGAAGCTGGGACTATTCAACCTGGAGAAGAGAAGGCTCAGGGATCTGATTAATGTATATAAATACTTGGTGGGAGGTGGTAAAGGAGGTGGAGGCAAGCTCTTCCCAGTGGTGCCCAGTGACAGGACGAGGGGTAATGGGCACAAACTGAAACACTGAGTTCTCCTCTGATCATCAAGAAGCATTTTTTACTGTGAGGGTGACCGAGCACTGGTACAGGTTGCCCAGAGAGGTTGTGGAGTCTCCATCCTTGGAGATACTCAAAAGCCAGCTGGACATGGTCCAGGACAACGGCTGTAGGAGGCCCTGCTGGAGCAGGTGGTAGGACCAGATGACCTCCAGGTATCCCTTCCAACCTCAACCAGTCTGTGATGGTGTGAAAAGAGTAGCCCTGCCCTGTAGGGTCCAGAGCAGTCCTTCAGGGGTCATACCACCGACTCGTTGGACTTCAGACAGCAGAGATGGTCGGTCCTGACTCGGCTGTGCTCGGGTCTCAGCGCTAACCTCTGCTCCCACGGCGGGTACGGCTCCACTTCCCGACCGCGGTGGCCACGTCGCGACGAGCCCGCGGGCATCCGGCAGCTCGCAGGAGCATCCCGGTGCCATGCTGCGCCTTGCTTTTCAGTACCACATCAATAAGCTGTCCATCATGTCCTCGGAGAACCACCTCAACAACAGCGACAAGGAGGTGGACGAGGTGGACGCGGCGCTCTCCGATCTGGAAATTACTTTGGAAGGTGGCAAAACGTCGACGATCCTGGTAAGAGTTGCAGGCACGCGGTGCCAGGGTGGCTCTCGTGTCCCCTCCTCCCCTGGCCTCACCTGAGGCAGGAACACTCATCCCCGAGCTGAGAATTTTTCCAGGCATCCAACCTTTTTGATTTCCCTCCTCTCCTTTTTTCTGCTATTTCTGCTTTTACCACATGAGCAAGGTGCCCACGGCCCAGCGAAGCCACGCAGAACATAGACCCACGATAATATTTTCTTTAATATATTTACTCTAAAACACCAAGAGGTAGTTATGGGGGGAAGGGACCCCGGGTAGTGTCTGACATGGGGTCAGCACCGAGCCGGAGCTCTACTGTGACCCAGAGCAGCATTAAAACCTTTTTGAGCACGTGCACATCTTGAACCAAAGGCTTCACTTCAGCTCTCTTTAATTTTTTGGGGTGTTTTTAGTTAATTTAGCAGGGAGAGCCCAGCCCATCCTGCACCCCCAGCTCTGCGCTGCTACAGAAATCAAATGCAATATTGGTTTTTTCCCTGCTGGGACGATAAGACCAAATAGTGATGGAGAAGTCCTGGAGGAACTGGGATCTCACTGAACCTCCCCACACACACACACATCCCCCCCATGCCGCTTTGCTGGTGAAATCATGGAAAACTAGATTCAAATTAATTAGGTTTCTGTTCTCTCTACCGACTTTCCGAGCTGCAGAATTCTTCACGCTGAGGTTTCTCTTCCACCGTTTCTAATCCATGGCAAAGTTTTACAGCACGTAAAACAGCTGCTGGGACTTTCAGAAATAACTTATGCTTATGAAACCCTATTTTTATTAGACTGGATTTTAGCCCGGAGTGGGCTATGGCTACATTTCAGAGGATTTCATTTTTTTCTCTGATCTGCTGTTTTAACACTGCTTTTTCACCTTGAAAACGTGTAAAGCCCAGGAACTGAACATCCTGGTGGACAATAAGTTCTCCATGGGACAGCAATGGGCCCTTGTGACCAAGAAGGCCAGTGGTCTCCTGGAGTGCCTAAAGAAAAGTGTGTCCAGCAGGTTGAGGGAGGTTCTCCTCCTCCTCTACTCTGCACTAGTGAGACCACATCTGGAGTATTGTGTTCAGTTCTGGTCCCCCCAGTTCAAGAGGGACAGGG